>VZTI01005041.1:420545-459444 GCA_013397865.1 Struthidea cinerea | reverse complement strand
AACCTCCCCCCCCCCCCCCCAACTGCAGGTAACAAAACAAGACAACTTGAGTATATGGAGTTTTATCACAATTTCATGTCTACCACACTCCCCCTGCAACTCACCCCAGCTGAGGACTACACCCCAGCAGCCAAGGATGCTTTTGATCTTCCAGAAGGTGAGAACAGCAGGGAAGCCTCTTGGAGAAGAGTCCAGGTGAGCCACATTAACATCTTGCTCACATAAGGCTCGTTTCATACATGGCATGTGCAGTAGTTCACGGCTTTAAATCTTCCACAAATTCATGCTTGTTTTCTACTTCATGAATTGAAATACTTGATTTTAAAGGTAAGTTGTTTAAAAATTACTTTTGTTTTACTCTAGTTGCTTATAAAAATGTATATAAAATAATAGTAACAAGAAGGCACATTGACAGCTATACTACAGTCTAAATATTAGTAATGTTTTAATACTAGAAACTTGCACAGGCTTTGGTCACTGAAATGATACCAATTTTATTATAACCTGTGGTCAATGAGCTGCTAATTCTTCATAATTGATATATCCATGTAGGAATTACTATTAATTTGTTACGGTTTTAATTGTAATATCAAAATACACATTTTTCAGTAAGATGAAATACACTGTTTTCAATGAAGTGGAACATTTTCTTTTTAAAAAAATAATTCTAAAAGGGTTTATTTACAAAATAGGATATTTAAAAGTCACCACTGAAAACATCAAGAACAGAACATGAGTTTTCTCCTTCTTACTAAATCACCCTGAATAATTAACACCAATTAGCATCAGTGTAAACTACTGACTTAATTACAAACAGTATTAATAGGTAAGTAACAGTTAGAGACAAGCACCTCCTCATTCCTGTAACTGGCAAATGAAAGATCTAGAAAGTAAAATGTATAAGATGCACCCACCATGAATACACAGTTCCTTCCATGGCTGAGAAACCTCAAGTGATATAAGTATTTTCAGGTACATCTGAATTGGTGTTCTAAGCTGCTTTTAAACAGTAAAATTTAATATATAATATATGAGACAATATTTCCAGTTAACACAATATTCTTCATCATTTTTAAGTGTAACTATCTCAGTGCAGACTAGATAAAATCTAAGAGCAAAAAACAATTATTTTTCCATGTTATTTAATATGTTTTTTACACCTTAGAGATGCATGTAATGCTATCTGGTAATCACAGTTTTTTACTGGATGTTAGGCAAGCAGAACAGGACCTGTTGGCCCGTGCAAGGATGTGCAGCAATGCTTCCTCCCATTTCTATTGCTCTAGGTAATACACATTGTGTCACCCTGATGGCATGTAATTACTAGAAAACTGTATGTTCCTGAATAAAAGGATGTGAGATACAATTACCTGCATAGATGGACATGAAGAGCCTATCACAAGACTGCACTGTTTTATTGCACCTTACTTCAAAGACAAAGTTTGAAATGCTCCTCTGCTAAACTCACCAGATATTTTATGATTAGTTCTCACTTCATTTACCTAATACGTATGTCACAGCATAAAGTCCCGTGTCACCTCTCCAACAGCTTGAGCTTAACTGTGTGAATGATTCCAGGTGGTGCTCTGAACTTTCAAATCCAAAATTTGAAAAATATCTCCAGATATTATTCAAAAGTTTGAATATAAAATGCTTTGAGAATTTTTTTGTATTTAAAGTATGTCAATAAATTTTTAAAAATTTTTCTCTTCATTTTTTATTAAATATGGGGACATTTAAAATGCAATTTCACACAAAGATTAAACAAAAGGAGATGAGATAGTTGACAAAAACAGTAATAAAGAATAACTGATATATATATTTTTATTAAGGTCCAGTAAACAAAATGCATTCACAAAATAGATAATCAATACTTTTAAATACCATGAAGAATAACCCGTAAACAGAAAACATTTGTTAGAAGCACAAACATAGGAAATCATCATGAGTATAAAACATACACTGGCTCAGCATTTTTAAGACAGTTGGGGATGTTATTCTATGTTACTCACATTAAGATGAATAAACTTCCGCAATCATATGAGATAAGCAAATAAATGAAATAGTGAAGGGAAAATGAGAGAGTGTCAAATCAAGTACTCATTTCCTTCGTATAATTACTGTTTCCAAAATAGTAACAAAACTTAGCTAGGCTTGATATAAAACCTGTCAAACAGCCAGCAAAGGGCCAGTCACTCCTGTTAGTTGGGAAAGCAGAATTTTGCAAAGTTGACTACTTCACCCATTCTCAGAGGTTTCAAAGGTAATCACTGATTTGAAGAAAACAGAGGTAGAATACAAGACAGCCTTCATAATTTAAAAAATATGTCCTTGTAACAAGGTAATGCTTCAGTTACTCAAGTACTGGTTATTCTTTGAAGGTCACATTTCTGCGGAGAAAGAAAAGATGTCAGAATAAAGGTAACTATTTTATTTTACTAATTAATATTAGGATAAAATGTAATAATTAGCTTTAGCCTCCTCATGTGCTCTTCTGTTATTCCCAAATATCGACTATTAGCATATTACCCAAAACTCTACACCACTGACCCATCACTAAACTGATTTACAAAAGTAAAAGTGAGACAAGGAGGAAGAGAAAATTTCTTGAGAAGATTAAATTGGGCTAGAGATAGACAGCTGTAACACTACAGAACAGTAATTACAGAGTACACTTTACTCTGGTAAGCTCCCAAGAAGGAATAAATATGTAGGATGAAAGATGGTTACAGTACTGCTGAGATCACTCTACTGTAATTGATATGTTTAAAAGGCAAGATACGCATAACAACTGCATGTGAATTCAGTTGTTAAAAACCACCTTCTTTAAAAATACATACTTCATGAAAATGGGATATTTTCTGGTAAGATATGGTACGGAGTTGACATTGTTAAAACTAAGTATACAAATATTAGATAAAAATAGTGCACTACATGATATCCTTCAAGCATAGCAACTGGACTTATTGCTCTCAGGACTCACTGTAAAGCAAGGAAGACTAAAGACAATTCTCTACTGATGATACTCATTCTCAGAAATACATTCTCTGTCATCATCTCAGTCAAAATGTTGTTTTGCAGCAAAACAGGGTATGCCTAGGGGATCACCAGTAGAGTAAATGGTATAACTGCTGTTTCATCACCACTGTCAGTGTCTCATTTGCTACAGTTTCCGCTTTTCGCTTTGCCCAAAAACTCGCAGAAGAGAAAAATTGCTGACAATGTGCGTTCATGCCATGCTGAGCTCATTTCTCAAGAAACCTATGTCTTTGTTAACAAAAGTAAGCTTAGAACAAGCCGTATGTATTTGCCAACAAAAATAAATTTTAAAATCTGTTAGCTAGATTCATGAGCTGTCACAGCACACTATTTCCTACGATATCTCAACAAATTCTTTATCCCTCCCTGTCCTTCCCCTCTTCACTGCAATTTATCATGCAATACAGGACAGGGGGGATCTACAGTCAATAATCAGGCTTGTAACCCATAACTGGCATCATCTAAAACAACAATGATCTCTAAAAGAACAAAAATGCCAGTGAAAATGAACAGAGGCGATTTTGATTTTTTTATGGACTACAGTGATCACGATCTTAGACATTCATAGAGCCAAGCATGAACAATGAAAAATGTATTAATTATTTTTATGCACTTGTTTCAGAGGTAGTTTCGTCTAATGTGTAGGGTTCAAATGCATTTTAGTTGGACTATTCTGTGGAGTGTCTTTCCTTCATTGCTGTACTCAGGAGAATTTCATGGCATTCCTCTTAATATGAACCATTCATTGTTTGGAGATAACTATTAACAATAATAAACTGGCAAAGTATATTTGGATATAATTAATGGTAGTAATATGCAGGCAACATATATTTGAAAGTTGTCAGGTGGTGCAAGACCATTAACAAAAAGAGGAATGAGGATCCATTATATTATATGGTCTTTGGAGAGCACTTTGCATTTATTGGTTGCAATCAATATTTTATAGTAGGAGAGACAGCAAAAGCAGAACTTAGAAACATTTGAAGTGTGTTAACTATTTCATACGATCACAAAGGTATTGTTTAGAAACAGTTTAAACCTAACTCTTAAATAGAAATGATCTGCTAAAATCAAATCACTTACTTTTCAGCTGCTGCTTGATCAGTTGTTCTTGCAGTGCTGCATTCTGGAGACCGCGAGGGAGACCTCAGTGTGGAGCTCAGGGGAGGCGAAGCCCGTAGGGAGGATGTGGAGAGGCCGTGCCGACGCATCTCCTGAATTGCTCGCTCTCTGCCAACAAACAGCAACCTCAGTTACACAACACTTTGCTACTGAAGGATGTTAAAGGAAGAAAATAGAACTTTGCAAGAAGCCTCATTTTCTTGTAAAGTCACTCAATTCTAATCCTGTTTTCATGAGAAGGGATTTTTTTTATTTTAGAGGCAGTGGTAAACTCACAAAATTTAAGAAGAAATTCAGAAGCTGTATTTCTTCTATTTTAATTAAACAGTTTTCAAGATGAAAATATTCAATTTTGCACGACAAGAGGAACAGAGTTTTCCATAAAAGTTCCTCACTATTGAAAAAAGCAACAGTTCTAAAAGTGAGAAAGAAGAAATAAGGAGGGAGAGCCAACTCACTGAAAAACCAGCACCTTACCGTTCAAATCGCTCAGTTGTCAGTTTCCTTTTTAAAACATCACAGTCAGTCTGCAGCTGTGCAACTTTACTTCGAAGTACAGAAACCTCTCTATTATTGCTGCTTCTAAAAAAAAACCACGAGAAGCAACAAATTTTTGTTTGAACAATGTCAGCTAGGAGCCTAGAGAAGTTAGAGCAAGATAAAACAAAACCAGATACTGAACATGTTGTTTCACAGACCGAGTCAAAGACAAATGAGAAGCAGCAAGAACCAAGTGAACGCAACAGAATATTTCTGGAAGAACCTAAGATGAGAATGAAGTGAGAAGCTGGCAAGCCTCTCACTACATCCTGACTACATCATGTTCTTTTTCAGACAAAGGTAAACACAAACATGTTTTATAAAAACAGACAAAACAATTAGGACATTAGTTTATTGATTTACTATCCTCTGTTGCAATTTGAGATGGTCTTTATGTAAAAAAAAGAAGAAAAAAGCAGTAAATATCAACAAAAAGCTACAAACATAACAGATATGGCTTCAGTAAAAATTTTATCAGGTAGGCTGGAACTATCTGGCTAGCCATGAATACAACTGAATCAAATCTATGTAAAAACTGTATTAAAAATACCAGACCAGCAAAACTCAAGAGTCTGAAAGCTTGTTAACTACACCCTTAGTGTTTGGGGCCAACTGTTTCAATTGCAAGTATCAATATTAAAAGGAGCCTTGAAAATCTTAAGAAACATAGTTAATACACTTCTTAATAAATCATCAGCTTGGCCAATTCAATGTTTGGTCGCAAAATACCATTAATTACATAATAAAGGAAGAAAAAGAAATCGTTGCATGTAAAATAAGTTGTCTAAATGAGAATCTGGACAGCTGTGTTATTCCATAAGTCTTCAAAGCCAGTATGAGGTGGAGTGCTCAAAAGTCACTTCTGGAGAAGCAAAGTTGTATTGGTTTATTGCTAAAGCACTGGATTGGAATTCTGAAAAATGAGTTCCACTCCTAGGTCAGTCACAGACTTCCTGTCTGGCACCCACTGGTCTTTGAGTCCAGGAAGACGAAAACTACTCAAGATATTTGCTCCAAATAGAATGGCAGAATATTTTTTCCCATGGTCCCTATTCATCAGTAAAATTCCTAGAATGGTATCTTGATCCAGTACGTTGAGAACAGATGCAGAAGACAAGACATCTCGACGATATCTTATAAGTCCTTCAAAGATAGGCATATGCTTTCAGGATGGAGGTAAGAATTCAGGGCCCAATATCATTATCGTAAAATAAGGAAAGAAAGCAAACAGTTTGTGAGTTATGAGGTTATTCCATGTCAATGACATTTAAACAAAATTAAGAGCATTAAGTAAATCACTCCAAGGTTTAGAAATACTTAAATTTAAAACCCTTTGTGCACAGTAATCATCATGTAAGTTTACATGATGATATACAATTTTCACAGAACATCTGTCTCTTTCACAGTAGATACACACAGCTCTCAACAAGTAGTTTAGCTATTCCATATTCTGTTTATTTAATTCTTTAGTCACTCTAGAGCCTCAAGATCTCATTTACTGTACTATGACCCATGCAGCACTCAAAGTAACACAAGTACTTATTCTTTACAGAACTGATAAGTACAGCACTGGAGAACTTCACAAGTTAAACTTAATTCTGACAATACTTTTTAAGTCAGAGGTTGTAGCAGTGCCATTTTCTAAATAAAGTGGAAGGACAGGCACTGTAAAGCCAAAACTTTAAATAATGTTCAACAATATTGGCACATGACTTTTGTCAGTTAGAACTGAAATTCTGCCAAGCCAAACGGATTTTTGTATTTTGCAAGACACAAATATAATTATCACATACTTCAGTCACAGCTGTGAGCATTTAAAGTTCCTGTTTCTTTGACTGCAACTACCACAAACCAAATACTAGAAAATAAGGCATATACAACTAGTTCTCACACCTGAACACTTGCCTAGTAACATGCAGAACTTTTGAGATAAACAGTGGAAAACAATTCAACAGAATGGCCACTCTTTCTCCAAGAGAACATTTTCCTTCTTCCTGCAATATCCCACGTACTAACAATGCAAGTATTGACATTTACAAAAAACAAATGAACCCTACAATGTGTGCAAAAGAAAAATAGTGAAAAATTTACTATCCACTTAGTTAAACAGTTTTGTAATGTTTGTACACAAAGTAACTGAATTAATTTTAATTTAAAACTCCCTCTTTCCTTTTTTATTGTTTGTTTTTTGGGTTTTTGTTGGTTTGTGTTCTTTTCTAACTTGCACATTGAACTTCATAATCAGGACATTCTATTAGCTTATGTTCATTCTATGCAACTAACATTTTTTCCCCAAGTAAACAAAAATCAGCAATACTAAACATGAAGCAATTAGTTGCGCAGGGCAATTAATAATGTTGTCATCTCCAGATTCACTGAGATCACTGCTACTTGAGGTGGACCATCATAAGCCACAAGCTGTAGCCTCTACATAAACCAAAAGCATATTTCTTGCACATCCGTGTCACCAAGTTACACAGTTTTACCTGTTTAAGTAGGCTACATCCTATATCTCATAAGGAGTATTACCTGTTCTATTAACTTCCATACATTTCCTTTCTCTCCCTATGTTAGTGTTTACTAAATGGGTATCTCTTTGTCTGAAATTCTGCTTTGACTTTACTCTTCACCACCATCTTTATTCAGCTGCTACTCCTCCTTCTTGCTATTTAATGCATAGCTATCACTACATAGTCCCTGCCGATGTATCCTTAGGAGAATTATCATGTCATGATACTTGGCAGGTTTTGTTTAACAGCTTCACTTGATGATCTTAAGGGTCTTTTTTAACCCAAATAATTCTAAGATGACACATCATGGAAACTTCAAATTCCCTGCTCCATAATGTGAAGAGGAATTTTTAAATCTCCCACTTCTCTTGTACGTGAATTTCACACAAACAAAGTATCTCCCCTCTTAACTTCATTGTTCCAAACAGATTAGTCTTTCTTATACAAGTGCTGTTAAAAGCTATGCTTCTTTAGGCAGATCCACAGCATAAGAAGTTGCTGGCCACATGTAGTGTAAGTAGTGTAAGTGTCAGGTTTAGTTCTGTTTGTATTTCAAAGGAATAATAAGTGATACAGGAGTTCTTCCTTAACTGTTAATATCAACAGCATGAAAAGTACTTTTGCTTTTTTTAAAGCACTGTGACTTCACTATTCATTATGTAAGTGATTCTTCAATCAAAGCAAGGACAACAGGCATCTTCAGTAGATAAGCAATTCACATTTACCATGAATTTAATATACTTGGGGTTTTTCTTGTGAGCAGTAAACACATGTTAAAATTTTATGTAGAGAATGTTTCCTTTGGAAGTCCTGCTTAAGTTTACTGCTTGCACTAAACTAATATCCACCAAAATGCTGAATAATTGAAAGCAATGTGAAAGACCTGTAAAGAAACTTTAAGTAAATGATGCCAGGAAAGGCCAAAAGACATTGCTGCAAAAATCTGCTCAGCCATACTGAACACGCAGATTTTGTGAATGAGTATCGTCACACAGAAATAGTTCTTTTGCAAACCACATAACACACACACACTTGTTAAAACTTACAGTTTGCTCTCAGCCAGCGTTAGCTTGTCTTTCAGTAACTGAATTTCGGTATCTTTCTCTTGGGACGTTAATTGATTCTGAAATTCTTTGTCTCTACTAGCAGCCAATAACGTTTCAAGGTTCTGAACTGTAAGTCTCTCACTGGATAGCTGCTTTTTCAGCAACTCTACTTCTGATTTTATATCTTCTAATTCTCCTAGAACCTAAGGCACAAATTTTATATGTTATTAATACACTAATTTACAAACACAGAGAATTTTGTTTTGCGAAGAGCTGTTACAGAAACTGAAATTAGCAAAGATTCATAAAAAAGAATAGGAAACTGAGCTTACAAAACAATGTAAAGCCTGCAATTATTTTAAACTAGACTTAATTTAAAACTATTCAAGCTGTACCTCTATCAAATATTTTACTGGGAGCTACATTACTGAGTGCCGGAATTGTTTAGGTAAGTACCTGGAACACAAATTGGCTTTTAACAAAGAATTTGCACAAGTACAAAAATAGTATTTACTATACTTCATTCTATTTGACTAAGCTCACAAATAGCCTCTTGGCTTTTGCTGAAAAGGTAGGAATAATTGTTTTCCTCTTCAGTTCTGTGAATATAAACAAATTTTACTGTTCTCAAGGTCTTGAATATTACAGTCCCAGAAATCCTGATCAAGTCACTAAATGAAGACAGAATCAGCTGTAAAGAAAAAGGTTCAGAAAATATTAATATTTAGAACTGTTTAAACTATTTCAAAATATTCAATGAATTCCAGTTGTATCTAAATTTCAATTTAATTGAAAAGAAGCCATTAGGGTAAGGTCTTTAATATTTAAATAAGAAGTGCACTACTTGCTTTTTATAAAGTTTGAGTAAATTAAAAACCAAAAAGAAATACATATGATCTGTCTGTGGTACAGCTAAAACTACACCTGCAACATTTTGCAGTGGTAATGAATCAAAGAAACTCCCTCTTTTTGTGCAAAACCCACAGCTACAGATCTGTATATTGTAAAATTTATAATTTATATAAAAACTAGTGATGTAAATTAACTTACCTTGCTCTCAGAAGTAATTCTTTTCTCCAAAAACTATTAAAAGCAAAGGAAGTTACTTTGTTATAGCAAATTAAATTTGCCTTGGCTGCTTACCCTTTCACAATCCATGCTTTTGGATGTCAGCTGTCGAGCTAAAAGTTCTTTGCCAGCCTCAAGTTTCACACAGAGTTCCCTCACAGAAGTCAGGTCTGCCAACACAGAAGACTTTTCCTGATTTTCACGTTTAACATCCTCTTCCAATCTGGACATATTTTTTGTTATGGAGGAGATCTGAGATTCATATACTTGATGTGCAACAATATGCTAAACAAAACCAAATATGGATACACTTTCAGTGATAAATTTAAGAGTCTCCTATTCAATAACTTGGGTTTTCTTAACACTTTATTTTCCCTTCAAAGTTAACTCTCCCTATAAAATTAACTTAATATTCCTTCCCTCTCCCCAAAACACAGCTAAGGGCAACTAATAAACCATCACTGCAATTTTTAATCACCAATTTGAAGAATTATACAAGTACTATGAAAGAGTGGAACAAGGCTGTATTCTAGCCTCAGAGAACTAAAAAGTTTAAACTGCAAACATACAATCTATTCTTAACTCAGCTTACAATATAGTTTCTAACTCTGTCTGGCTAATTATAATTATGAGACAAAATGTAGTCAATCCACAATTATGCTCTAGAACCTCTTTGATCTCTAGGAAGTTATTGCTTCTAAAATAAAAACCTCATGTTCTATGGTAGTGGTCTAGGATTCAGTATTATGGAATCCTGATTCTGAATTTGGATGTCTACCAGATTTTTACCTTGACTCCAGCCACCAATGCTTCAAATATTTCATTCAAAGCTTCAAAGAAATGTAAGAACTAAGCTTGCAAAATACTCATAAAGCTATATGTAAATATTCTGAAGCAACTAAACATAAGTTTCTTACAATGCCATAATGATAACCCAACGGAGGAGATGTAAAACTATGAAAATGTATACCATGATTCTAATTTTGGGCAAGCAGGGGTGAAGGAAAGCACATCGAAACCGAATCAGTTACTGTTTCAAAAACTCCAGTGTTCATATTTGAAACATTCACATATAGAAATTATTTTCCACTAATGCATTAAAAATCATGCATTGACTTTACTAAAAAACACTTGAATGTATCCCACTTTCCGAGATGGAATTTCATTGCACGAGTTATTACCCCTTGAATCTCTTTTTCCAGAAATTCTACTCTCTCTCGAAGATGTCTCCGATCTGTGTCTACTGAAAGGAGTTCAAGTCGCATTGAGCTGCTTTCTCCTTCAGCTTGATGAGCCTTCATTTCCCAGTCTTCAGCTTGTGTATGGAGCATCCGGAACTTCTCTAACAATTCTTGGTTTTCTTTTTCCTAATGAAACAATAAATTGCTCTGCAACGATCAACACACCCTCAAGTTGTTTGATCTTATTTCATGCCTACTCCTTACAATATCTCTTCTGTTTTCCCCCCAGAAAGTAGAACTTCCTTCATTTTCTTAATCCCACTATCTGGCAACTCCTAAAAGGAATCATCCCTTTTCCAAGTCCAAAAAGCGAATAAATACAGAGATGGCATTCAGTTTTATTAAAATGGAAGTACTTACACTTTGACATTGTTAATGAGTTTTAATAACCCCAGGAGAGGGGTTATTTTGGATCTCTCTGCATTGTCAAGGGTCACGTTACTGAGATACACTGTGTGCTGCCCTTTCCAAGAAATTTCAGCAGGAGTCCATTTTCAGCTCTTTTAGTTACCATGCTCTTATAAATATTTCTATTACAGCGGTGCCTGAAATGCTGGTAATCTGTTAGAGCACATACACCTAAGTAGTCTATCATAGAGGTACAAAAATGCGAGCTTTAGTGCTCACCATTTGTGCAGTTGCTTGTGAATTTTAGTTTGGCCAAGTGCATATTATAACGCAGTGATAAATTTTTCTTATTTACCTCCATTCCCTTCTTCCCTGCTAATGCAATGTCCAGTGGGATATGCATGCTGGTAGTATAAATCAGATTTATCTAATGAGAAAGGCTACTGTTCCTGAAATTCCCTCTGTGTACCCCTCACAGAGGGAATTGAAGGGACAGTACTTGGAAGGTGCAGACAGGATCAGGTGGAGCATTAGGAAATAAAAACTTGTGATTAAGCAAGTGAACACTTGCAGAAAAGTAAATCCTTATCTCCACAGGAATTTTCCAGATATAATACTAGAAAAATCCCTGAAATCAAGCATTTGTAATTGGTTGCTGGCTGTATATTCTGCAGTTTCCTGGTACCTGACTTGAATTATCATTTGCCAAAGATGTAGCCACATCTGCAGCTGAAGTACTAAGGACACATGATATATTGTGAAATTCTTAAAAAAGAAACCTCAAGTGTTTAAAATTGATAGTTCTAAGCTAACCTACTACTGAGCTTAATTTTTTGTCCATGCTTCAGTTTCTACTTGTAAAAAGTGGCTGAATTTACATGCATTCATCTAGACATGCAAGTTGAAGTCAGATCAAAACTCATTCTTCCAATTCAAAATCACATAATAAATTTGCCAGTTCATGTTGTCTTGACACAAATCCTATTTGTTTCAAATTATTATAAGTTTTAAATCATGTAAATCACGCTTTTGAATCCAAGTATCAGGATAAAGGACATTTAAACAGAGTACTGTTTTAACAGTACTATTTTTACATTTTAATGCAGAAAATACATATTTAATAATACATGTATTTACAATACATATTTATCTGTATTTCATACAGATAAAAATTTTTCTTTTCAAAAAGGGTAAAATATTTAAAATCATCATATAAGCTCCCTACAATCATGAGACAGTACCAGTTATTTTACTGGTTGCCTGGTCAAAACCCAAAAAGCAAAACAACATTCAAACATGACATGTTTGTCGTTCTCCAGCATTATGGCCACCTGAAACATGATTGATGAAACTGCGATGTGCTAGAATTAATCAGTGCTTCAGATCTAATAAGGTGTTACATGAATTCCCCACTAGTAGCTTGAAACATTGCAAAGAAAAGAAGGAAAAATAAAAGAAGGAAATGGGACAGGCAAGGAGAACAGCACCCAAACCATGCAATTCTTACTTTGTTTTACTGAATGCAGTAATGACTGCCTACAGATTACATTTTTACCTTTGAAGCTATCAAGGTCTCAAATCTGGAGACTTCAGTTATATAATTATGAACCCTGGTTTTCATTTCTTCTTTTTCACGTATTGCATCTTCAAGCTCTGTACTGACAGCCTAAAGAGATTGCATAAAGGCAAAATTGTGCATGGCAGTAAATAATCACTTTATAATACTCTATCAGATTAAATCAAGTAATTGCATATGCCCTAGATTTTTTCTATTCTACTTACAAAGCTCTTTGGGATTTGTAGGGTTCAGAAGTATCCCATTACCTTAGATATACCAAAGAGTTTCTAGGTAAGAAAAATCACAAAAACAGTGACTATCACACCAGTTCATAAAATATGCAGCTTCCCTGATGACACACCCTACCGATCTTTGGAAAATTCAACATACTGATGTTTGGGAGATGAAATTTTTATAGCCTTAAAATTCCCTATCCCTGAGTGAAGGAAAGTTTTAGATCAATAGAAAACCAACTTTATAACAAAAGAACATTTATTTTAAAGTAGAATGGCAAGATAAAATAACTAAATGCATTACTAAGATCATACTTAGACATCAAAAATGCACCATGGAATTTGTTTGAGATATTTGAGCTGCTAACTCTGTCCCTCTCAGGTTCAGCTCTTATCTCCCTCTGAGTCACTTAGCCCAGAGAGCCAAAATTGCCAGTATCTTTTTCTATCTCCAGGATCAAATGTAGGGAAAATACAGGCTACTGCCTTTCTTCCCCTTCCTCTTTTTGTGGTATAATAATATTCATCAGTGGCAGGCTTTTCACTGTATGCCTTATTTAACATATGCTGAAATCAGTCTGCTGGTCTCTGTGGTAGCCTTCTCAAACACTGGGAAAGCTTTAGTCATCATGTTATGATAATATTCAATATTTCATCTTATTAGACACCTGTGAAGGGCAGGTCTAATTTCAATAACACATGCACATATTTATATATTACACTATAGGTTTTGCAAGAACTGTTCAAGGTCCTACATCACTTCCTTGAAACATGTTGCTATATTATACTTTCTAGCATCAGACTCAGTCTGGCTCACTTGAGGGGAATTGAAACAAATGGTTTAGTCAACAAGGCCCTGATTGTTTTTAGTGTTGGCACTTGCAGTGAATTCAAACAAACATTTATATCTCAGGATTAAAACCATAAAAGGCATTTGAGTCTCATGAGGAGCTGCTGTAGTTGTATTTGCTATACAAATTGAATGTAATGAGTTGCAACAAAATTCCAGGCTTGCTCTTCAGATCACACTCGCCTATCCTCTACATAGACTTTCTGATGCTTAGCCCAATAAAGGACGTCACTTACCCTATAGAACACTGGACATTTTTGTTATATATTGTCCATACAGATATTCTACAGTACAGGGACATCCATGTCATGCACTTGGAGCTGGGAGGCTTTTGCTCAGCAATAACCAGCTGGTGCACAAAACCAATTCATTATTCCTCCAACTATGCAAGGGATTAACAGACTGAATGTACTTCAGGCTGTTCCAGTCGTGGATCCCACAATCACAGAATTCCAAGGAAGAAGAGAGGGAGCAATGAGGATTGCAAAGAGTGCAAATGGAGATATACTATATAAGTCACTTAGATTTTGAAAGAATGAGCACACTAGTGATTGGTTTAACTGAGCACCCCTGGAGAACATCTCAAGATGAAGATGTCACAAGAATAATAATGACGATAATCAAACAGTCTAATCCACTGAATCTCTCAACTATTTCTGTCTTGCAAAATTTTTATTTAACCTACAGCAGCTTCAGATAGCTCATCAGCTTCAGATAGTTCAATAAAATATTCAATGATACCCTACGCAAAAAAGTAATTTCTCAAGACAATGAAGATTTTATTTCAACTCCAATTCTACAACTGACATAAGTTCTGCCTTTATAGCATGCACTTTACAAGGAAATGTATTTATCCATCAGCGGCCAAGAGGGACTTGTACACCTTTCAGCTGGAAATCTAACCATGAATACACATGAACCAACTCAGTATTTACCGGGCAACCGTAACCCACTCTCCACCTGCTTTCTGGCCTGAGAAGCTACTGACTGGCCAGCTGTTAGCAAGGAAGTACATTACTGTCACTGTTACATCCGAGACACATAAAGGCTTATGAACAAGTGGAAGCGCTTTAATAATTTTCTAACTACTTTTATAGGATAGATCGCAAAAGTGTGTTGAGTGGCAATAGGTAATTGGTTCCTCGGCCATCCACCCCTTGAGAGGATTGGCCAAGTTCTAAGATACCTATTCCAAAATATTTTCAAAGTCAAAGCCATAACAATCTTGCAAAACAGCCTGCAGGTGCAAGAAGTTTACAAAACTGTGACCTTGTTTAAGATAGTTTACATAGGAAAGACAGTCTTCTCACAGAATATTGAGAAAAGGCTGAAGAATTTCTCCGCTTCTAACTTTTTAGCACCTACACATTACGATCCTGAACTATCAGAGAACTAAGGAAAGATAAAATCATATAAAACTAATACAAATAAAAATATAAAGCTCTGCAAGCACTCAAGAGTACCTGAACAGGATTTCTACAAAAAACCACACACACACCCCCTCCCCACAAAAAAGCTGCAGTATACAGCTGAACCTGTATGTTTATATACACACAAGATACCACCTCACCATGACACCTACCTCACTAATGCAAAGACAATCAAATAAGAACATTTCTCCAGTGAAATAGATTACACCTTTAAATTCATCATCTAAAAACCCCACACAATCTTGGCATAATGGAAAAGGAACCCCCTCCTACTCTCATGGACTGTGAATCCTTATCCATTCCTGAAATCAGGGGATGAATTCAGACTATTTAGGACTATTGAACCCTAAAAATAAGCATTTTTCAGCCCCTCTCTCTTGTAGCTGTTAAGCCCTCTTATATTTACTCCTCCAAAATTAACCTTTCCTAATTCATCACTGAAAGCAAAATTCCTGCAGAGCAACACATACAAATGGCAACTAACTTTGCCAGGACTGGAAATTAAAACCCTGCCAATATCTCCTTACAGAGAGATACAAGCCATGATTGCCAAGGCTCACAGAACACAAACATTAAAATCTACATTCCAAAACATCCTAATCTCAAAATACGGCATACCTCACTCAATAAATCCAATGCTTCACGGAAACTAGATGGATGAAATTAATGAATCACTATGTACCAGAACAAATTCAGATGTGCTACCAACCTCCTTCCTCTCCCTCTCACTTTTACCTGACAATCGATGTCTGCTTTTGGGATTTCTTTCTCTCTCAATAATTTTTTACCAATTAAATACCAGCTGCCAAGTGATATAACCAATTAACATAATTTCATTATGTTATAAAAAATAATGTCCTAGATTTATTTTATTTAGATTTCTTTTTTAATCTGAGGAAAGGTGACCAAACTGAAAGCTTGTCTATTTCTCCCCCACTGCATTGACTACACTTAAGTATCAGAAGTATTGCTTTTACAGTTTCTGCCCAGTGATTTTCAATATCCCAGTGTTCAAGAAATACCAATAATTAAACACGTCAATCAGAATTGAGGATGTAGCAGTTTTGATGCAAGCAAACAATAAACAGTTTAATACATCAGTATCACGTACTGTCTTCATACCTGGTTTTCTCTGGCCATTGTAGCCAGGTCGTCTTGCAGTCGCCTGTTTTCTTTCAGAGCCATTTCCTTTACTCTTTCCATTTCTGCAAGCTCTAGCTGGGATGTATCAAGCTGGCGATGCAAGCTGGATATCTCACGGTCTCTGTTGCTCAGCATGTTCTGCATCTGGCTATCAAGTGAAAACATTATTAATGTTGTCCCTTCTTGTACTATACCACATGCTGCTCAAAATAATCAGGTAAAATTCCTGCTCTCTGAATGATGACAAACTGAGTCTAAATATAACGTGAACTAAGTATGTAAAATGTCAATATGCAGAAATAAAATGGATTTAACCTTCAGTTTTGAAGATGTACTTGCTAAGATGTATTTTATTAGACAAAGAGCAATTACAGATACCTATGTTTATTTGTGTTTACGGTAGTGATTACAGTAATTGCATATTTTATAAGCCATAAAGGAAGAAGACAAATAATTTACACTGGAAGGACAATTATCAAAAGAGTAATGAAAACATTAAACAAAAACTTAGAAACATAAATATGCATAAATTAAAGTAAACTTTTGCACTATTTTTTTTGTCACATATAGTTCATGCATCAATACAGCAAATAGTCAGTTACACTGGTCTTCAAATGCTTAAATATTGGTGTTTAAATTTTTTCTTTTAAGATGTTATAGTTTAAAAAGTCATGCTCAAAAAAGGAAAGAATGAAAGATCAGAGGAAGCCCAGCTAAAAACTGCATAGATACATTTTAATTAAGACTGTACTGGTAGCTTAAGCTAGAAGAATTAAATTGCCAGTCATTAAGAATTTGGCTCTGAGTCTTACCTGGGTCAATCAATATCTAGTGGAGTGCTACAAAGATACTTCTTGACTAAGAGTTAGGAAACGTTACCAATTTAGGGAAATGAATACAGACAAGCAGTTATTAATTATCGTTGTAACAGTTTCTCAGCAGCCTGCAATATAATTGCAGAGGAAGTATCTTCAAAAGCTGTGTACATCTTTCTCAACACAGTACGCTCCTCTACTTGACTCAAATGGAATTAACTCAATTTCATCAAAATAACTAAAATAGCCATCTACTTTCACTTTGAAACTACCACATAAAACAAAGCCTCCAAAGAAGGCATCCTACTCTTTACTTACTCTGTTGAGGACTCCAGCTCAGAGAGCGTTAAACGTAAGTGAGCAATTGTTTTTTCCTATTAAAAAAAAATCAAAAGTTGCATTAGGTATTATTATATTGCAACATAACAGAATACTTCAAGCTAAAGAATTTCTAATGTAAACCTTTATTTTAATTCTTCACCAATAAGTAATTTCCAAGTTTCTTTTCTTTACCAAGAAAGGATTGTCTTGTCATCAAAAAAGATGGAAGTCAGCTACAGATTTTGTCACCTCAGGCTTGTACTTTGTATCTAAATAAATGCCTCCACATGCAAAATGTAAACAAATGCTTCCTTATTTTCTTGGAGTATTTAGTGAATACAGCAACATTCATAATTAAAGTGCTATGGAGTTGGCAAATGACTCTGCATTGGCTGGGTCCAAGCATAGCGTTTATGTGCTCTGTACAGACTTTGCCATCAAGGCAAAACGTCTCCCTAAAATGTAACTGCTTTAAAAATCCCCAGGTGGAATGCAAAGTAGTATTATTACTTTTACTGGACATACCTTGTTAGCTAAGTTGTCATCTAAGCATGCAATTCTTTCTGTTTTTTCATCTACGGTTTCTTGAAGACTGTCCTTTTCTTTGTCCAAAACACTAATTGTACTTCTCAGCACACTGACCGCTTCATCCTGTGAAGTGCTCCTCTGGTTTAAGCTATCTAAAAATAGAAGAGTAAGTGCTTTCTATTTTAAAAACAGGAAATAAGCACAAAAATAGTTATAGATTACCTATTATCTCCTTCAGCTTTACAATTTCTTCATGAGCTGTCTGCAGTTCATCCTTTTTGAGGGACAATCGGTGCTGTAAATCTTCAACAGACCTCTGGAATTGGTCATTTAAGAGCCTGGAAAATCAGTCTACAGTTTAAAGAAGTTTGGGACCTATTTTGGGTCTTCAACTTCTGCTCTTAGGCTGCTTCAAATGCTGAAACAGTTCCAGCATAACCTCCTGACAGGGTTGTATCACCAACCAGCAGCATGGGGTTGTGCCTTATTAACCCCTCTCCCTTGAGGAGAGGGAGGAGTTAAGGATTGCTGAGGCCAACACCACTTGGTTGCTCTGGACCCCTGCTGCAAGTCCACTTCAACATTGATGCAAAATAGAGTAATGGAACTTTGGTGAAGCCACCATGATAAGCTGCAACATTCACTTCCTCTGATTTCTGTTACTCTTCATCATGTTACTTGTATCTTTTGACTCTTGCTTTATAAAGTTTTTGACATGTAGCTCTTACCAGTGATTATAAGCCAAACCACATTTTAAGAAGCAACCAAATAGACAGCTACAGTTTTTATCCTACTTTTAAAAAATAAAATGCATGAAAGATATATGAAATCATCTACCCACACAGTTGTTTTTCTTGGAAAGAAATATGAAGTGACTTAGGAAAAAAAACCCAACAAAACAAAACTCCAAAGTAACTAAATGGATTATTTATGAAACAGGTAAAGAAAAAATCCCTCTCAAGTGGGATCCCACAAAAGCTAGAGAAACTTTTTATTCTTAAAAAATCTCACCAATGAAGAATACAGCATGTGTCTGAATAAACATTGCTCTCACGCAGTTCAGAGTGAAACTTTAGAGGGTAAAAAAAAAGGGGCAGGGGGCAAACACAGCACTGCCACCATGCACAAAGTAAAACCAAATGCTAAAATGACTGTAGCCCTACTCTTCATCTTCTTTTTGCAGTATCAATGCTTTACACTGGAATTACAGGAACCTAACAAGATTTTTAATTTTTATGATCGCTGTCACAATTTTACCAACAAATACACTAATTGTTTTACCAAGAGTCCTCTTTGTGCAATTGGGAGCATCAGATGAAAACTGCAAGGCCTGCTGCTCAGCTTCAGTTCTTCATAGTAATCCCCCAGGTGCTGTGCTGTTACAGAGTGCAGTGTAGTACTGCTCAGGTGGGGAATGGGGGATACAACACAGACCCTGCTTTCCCTTGTAAAACACCCAAAAGATGTCATCTACAGCATTACCTATCCTGTAGTGATCTGTTACATCAACAGCTTTCATTTCCACCTTTGTTTTCAAATTTCTGCACAGATTTATTCAATACTGTTTTCACTTTCTTTAAGCCTTTTCCTTGCTCTATGACTTTTAGACAGCTGATGGGAGATCTTTTCTAAAACAAGTTTAAAAAATCCTGCAAGTTTAAATAGGCCTTAAAAATACATGTGGATACTTGAATCCTCCAGTTCCAAGCAAGCTGGTCAAATCCCCACAGACTGTGTCAACGGATCATAAGATGTCAATCCTCAAAACTGTAAGTCCTACTGCTGCCATTTGCAAAGGCATCTGTCTTCCTTTCAACAAACAGCGTTTGGAAATCCTTTTAGAAATTTTCAGTTCTACTACATTCATAAGCAGAGAACATGGCTATTGGAGGAAACAAATTTAGAATGAGCCACAAAAATTATCAATATATCTGGTCATCAAATAAGTCCAAGAGAAGCATGCTGTGAAAAGCTACCACAGCACTTCCCTTACTCACACCTACTCTTCCTTAACACACAAGCAGTACCAAGTGATTTTAAAAATATTTATAATTATAGTCTTTCCCAGGAACTTAACTCTGCTATACAGCCATAGCATAAACAAAGTTATTCTAGCATCTGTGAAAGATAACCACATTTTGTATCAGACTTACTGAAGTGAGCAAATCTCAGCTTTAAATTGAGAAGAATCATCAGAAGTCTGGGCAAGTTTACTGGACTTCAGTTTTAATTCATTTTCCAAATAGCTTATTCTTTCTTTCAGGATAGAGACTGTAGTCCTTAGTTCACACTTTTCAATCTCAAGCTGCAATTTAAAATAAATAACCAAACACATTATTGCAGAAAGCTATCACAACTTGGCTTTTAAATAAATTTAAGTTGAAAATAGACCATAAAATTAATTTCTGGAACAGTCTATCCTAGTTTAGAAATAATAAAAGCTTACTTCCTAAAAATGCACTTACTCCTTGCATATTATTCTCCAATTCTGAAATATCACGCTGCAGCTTTGATTTTTCAAGGTTTGCTGCTTCTTGATGAATCTGAGAAATACAGAATTACATGTAACAAGACAGACATTTTTAGATTTGATCAGAGAAATTTAAGCTTCATGTTTCAGAAAATACGGCTTTACATTAGAGGAATGACCAAATGCAAAGCTCTCTCTGTAAAACTACAGAACATTAGCTGAAAATACATTACTGTAGTTTAATGTAACATCACTGATTTTGGTTTTGGTTGTTGGTTTAGATTTTTTAAAATAGTATATTTATATTTGGTGCCAACCAAATTCATATTTGTGAGTTGTTGTAGAGTTTACTGAGCTAAAGGTTGCATGCATGTATATCTTAGTGCCCTAAGACATTATAAATAAATTTATTCAAATAGCATTAATTACAAAATGTAAGGAACACTACAAAGCTAACTGGCCTTTCCCTAAATCTATGAAGAAACTTTTAAAGATTACTTATCTGTTCCCTGACTTCTGTGCATAACTGCAGTGAAATTACTAAACAAACTCTCAGATTTCCTAGAAATGCCTTAGATTAGTGTGTTTGTGAAGGTATTTCAAAGTGACACACATATTAAACATTGGGGAACACCTACAACAAGAAAGAATAGTTTCCAGAACTTTCTTCTGGAAACACATCTCTACCACTGCATGCACATGCTTTAAGCAAAGAGGTCAGATTTACTGCCACTGAATTCAGATACACAACAGGTCTTTATTTTTGTGGTAGTAAAATCACACTATGGAAGCATTCATCATACAGTCACTATTGATGCATGTTGTCTTGGGATAAGTCCATTAAAATTATTTTAAATTTCTGAATTTTCAAAACATTTTAAAAACCTGCACACATTATATTGACGACCAATAAAGAAGTCAGGGAAACAAACCCCCCTGAAATCAAATGCTCTTGACTACAACCAAATAAGACATTAATGCACATTAATACCAGACATCACATGGTCATAGAATCATAGAATCATTTCAATTGGAAAAGACCTCTAAGACATTAGGTCCAACTATTAACCCAGCACTGCCACGTTTAACACTAAACCACGTCCCTAAGTGCCATGTCCACATGCTTTTTGAACATTTCCAGGTTTGGTGATTCCACCACTTTCCTGGGCTGCCTGTCAAGGTCAGATTAACAGGAAAATCATTGCATTAACAAATATTTTTTTAAAGGTCAAAAATAAAGAAACTTGGATTGCAATGAATTTATGTTTCATGGTTCAGCTATGTCCCATTTAAAATAGACTCTGCTACAAAATGCAACAGTAACTAAAGATCAGCTAAAATGAAAAAGCCCATAAAGTCCCCAGTTTGTAGGATAAGAACTATATGTGACTGTGACAGTGCGCTCCACCCAGTCACACCACTTTTTTGGGTCAAGCAATAGCCACTAGTGGCCCTCCTGATATTTGCATCCAGTTTAAGGGGGACGCTGGGATGAGAGCTAACAGCACATAGGCAAGGGCTGGAAATCTTGCTCAGCAGAAGCTAGTTGAGCACGTGGCTGCTGATATGCAAATATAAGTCAGTCATCTTAGTCCATGAATAGCGGATGGCCCAAGGCCCATTGAGCTGTCCTGCATGGCAGCCTGCTGCACACCAGGATCTCCTTTTGAGCCAGGAAGCCTCTGAAGGTTATTTGTCGAGGCAGAGAGAATCCTTACTGCATCGAGAATAAGGGCTCTGAAATGCTGAAATATTAGCTAGGTGACACAAAGGATTGATTGCTATAATCCTTTAGACACAAAATATTGACCAAGTAGGGATCCAGCCACACTCCTCTAAGGAGTCTGTAAGACAAGAAGACCCTTCTGAACCTCATGACTCCATGGCAGGGTCTCCCTGACAGTTTTGTCTGACCTTGGTCTCTATGCAGCAAAAGTGTACCTTGCCATCAAATCTTGTTAAACCACTATTGCATTTACCACCGAATTTTTTAAACTCATTGCCTTAAATGAATAAAATATATTGTTGCTTCTCTCTTGTGAGTGAAGTGCATGATTTCTTCCACAAGAACGACACACAAGCATCTTCAAAGTGGTGCATACACAAAAAATATTCTGTGGCTGGGCCTCCATGTCTAAGTCTCCCACACAAGGTGATGACACATTTGCCCTTAAATACTTTACAGCATGTTCCTCTCCCCCAGCTCCCAGCTTGGGACTGTGTTTACAGGAATATTTGGTAATTAATAATAATAATAATAATAGATAATAATATAAATTCATTGAGCTCTCTCAAGTGAGTTTGAAATCAAAAGGTATTGAAAAGGGGAACTGACAGACGGCCAAACACAAACACAGCATTACTGTATAAGCCTTCCCTATAAGCCACCTCACTGTAAGCAATGAAGCTATAAAAGCTCACCTTTAATTTTTCTCCAAGACTTTCATTTTCTGCCCTTAGTCTTCTAAAGTCAGTCAGTGCAATGTCTCTTTCTTCTTCCACATGACTTTGAGAAACTAAATTGTGTTTTGCTTCTCTTCTCACCCTGTTCAATTCACTCAGAGACTTTTAAAGATTATTGTTTGTTAGCATACATGGACTGCAATATAGTGTATACACCATAATGTATACACTAACAAAATGCTGTTATTACAATAACCTATTATAGTCTTATTTTTCCCTAGATAACTAAAATGTATTCCCTAAATCACTCAGTGGCGTGACAACTTACACTGTCCAAATAATCACCATTCTTCTACTATCCCAAGTATAGCATAACTTCACTGTTCTGTTATCAATTAACTACTCCTTTCTTGCTTTCTTGCTGTATCTTTACACATCATTCTCATGCATTCTATTGATTTTTTCCTGATGTTTATCATTTCCAAATGCCAGTACAATAATTTATAATGGCTTTCAAGTTAATAAACTAACCAGACTACATAATTTTATTAATTAATAATAAAAATAGGTATGTATTTTATTAGTCTTGGTTCTATTCTACTAGGTTTTTAATTTTAAATATCCAACAGTACAACAAGTGTTAATTGGTTATTTCAATGTTAACTATAAACAATTTCTTCTTACCTGCTCATAAAGAACATTTAATCTATCTCTTTCTGCAGTCAATAATTTGACATTGGACTGAATTTCTATCATGTGTTTTTCAAATCTGTCTAACATGGACCGCAGCTCATCTCTTTCTCTGGTGATTGATTTAAGCTCTTCGCTCTGAAAAGTGATCAATAAATTTATGTTAAAATTTGCTAATTTAAACATCTGGAGAACTAATACCAAAAAAGAACTCCTCCTATTAGTAATACATAAAAAATATATTCAAAATAATTTTAATTGCAAGAAAAAGCCTGGCACTGGTGGTATAATCTAGACAAGAACTAACTGTTAAAAAGAAAAAGCAAAGCAGCAAGCAGTAAGATTTCAACCTTTTTCTACTTATTATCTAGTTCTATTTATTTCAAATAAACTGATCAATAATTAATCAATGTTACTGAAAAATGTAACAAGGAAAGAAAAAGGCAAGGTCATTGGAGTCTCTCAGCTGACTTTTTGCGTTAAGAATGTAATTTAGAAAACTACCACAGTCATTTAACACCACTGAAGTTGAGAATATATTTGATGGCTTCTTAAATGCTTCTACAGTATTGACAGTATTTTTTCCACTTGTTTGACAGCAGGAACTTTACCTTCTCTGCAGTCCTGCGGCTTGGGCTAGGCCTTCGTTTTAACATTTTCTGAAGATATTCTAACTCTCGCTTATAATAGTCTCTGTCATCTTCTAAGGTCTTTACAAATGCATCTAGGCGAGATGGAGATTTGTCTCCTAGGGCAATACCACAGTCTAATCTCATTCTTTCGATTTCTAGGACAAGTTCTCGTTCTGGAAGACAAACAAAAAAAGATTAAAAAAACCCAACTCTATAGGAAAGTCATTAATTTCCTCAAAGACACTTGCATTGGGGCTGGATTAACTCCCACCAACCATTTAGACAGCAATCCTGCTGAGAAGGATGTAGGAGTCATGATTGACAGTAGGCTAAACACGAGTGAGTAGCGTAATACCAACAGAGGCTTCACAGCACCTTGGGCTGTATCAATGGAGAAAGAGACAGAAGGATGTGATTATTGCCCTTTATTTAGCACTCATTAGATCACACTTACAAGACTGTGTTAAGTTTGCCCCTCCTAGTACAAGAAAGATGTGGATAAATTAAACCCAAGACAGGCTATGCAAGCCGGTCAGGGAGCAAAATACTTGCTCTGTGGGGAACAGCTCAGGGAACTGGGTTTATTCAGCCTGGAGATGAGCTGGAGACCCAAGAGCAGACTGAGAGTACCATGAGGAACTTACAAATAACACAGAGACAGTTTCATCACAGGTGCATAGTAGGTAAATAAGGAACAGCGGCAATTAATTGCTACAAGCAATTACAAACAATACAGGGAAAAATATTTTACTCTGAGAATTGAGGAACATTAGAATGGGTTGCTTAGAGATGTTGTAGAATCTTCATCTGTGGAGGTTTTCAAGATCTAAGTGGATAAATGTCTCAAGAAAGTCTGAATTCACTTACTCAAAGACAGAGAATAAAAAGAGTTTTGGAAACTACTTTGTATGAAACTTATCACAGAATTAGGATAAGGATGTCCTGTGGGATCACAGTAAAAAGCTAAACTTTCAGTGCTCAAATACAGAATGAAAATACCTTTCTACGACAAGAGTTTTCATTTCAATTATGACTGGAGACCTACAGTCTACTTTTAATTTACATATATCAAAAGTCTTTTAGTATTATTAACTGTATGTTAACAAGGTAAGTATTCTATTTCAAAAATTACAGGAAGGTAATTTCCAAGAATCTGCATTTGATGATTTACCTTTTCTTTCTAAGTTCTCTGTTTTTTCTGTCAGCCTTTGCTTCTCTTGTTGAAGCTGGTTTAACAACAGCTCAAGATTCACTTTATCATCTGTTTTCCCAAGGAGTTCTTCATTCAGCCTCTCATTCTCCTTATGACATGAGCACAAATCCTGAAGTAGCAAGTATTATTATAAAAATTGTTAAGTGCCAGTAGAGACATTTGGGGGAAAAAAAATTTAACAGTTTGTTCAACTTTTGATATACAGCACTGTTTACTTCTGGTTGACCTGGATGCTTTGTGCTTTAACATTTATTGCAGGCCCTCACTGTATTTATACTATATTCTATTAAATCAAAGTAAACATTACTTTTTACATGGTTTGCAATCAGTAACAAGAAAAGCAAACCAACCAGTAGGATAGTGGGATACAAGCATGGGAAAAAAAGTAACAACTGAAGCAATAAATAATTTTAACAGCATTTGGTAACAGTGTTGGTGTTAAAGTACATTACAATACAGCATCTCAGTCAATGCAACTCTGAAGCCAATCAAATGCTATTTGGCACATCTTTCCTATAATGTGATGCACTGAAAATGAAGTATTTTCATATTTGCAAGTTCACTAGATAGACTAAAACAAAGCCTTGTACTTTTAAGAGACAAAGGAGTTTCTAAACAATGAAAATTCTCTAGGATGTTGTAACTCATTTGTGGTAAATATGATTATGTCACATGGAAATTATAACTTGAGACAGCAGAACTAAGAAAATGTACCATAAGGACATAGTCAACCATACTGTTTACAGAGATTTCTTTCAGTTTATTTTTGCAACAATATGATGGAGCTTCTCTAACTCTTTCATTTATTAATTAGTGATTCTTACAACAGAGTTTCAGAATACTACAGAAGTTCTCTTGTTAATTGTTACATTGATTTTTTTAATAGTAAATGAAACAATCACATGGATGACAGCATGATAAAAATGGTACAAACAAGAACTAAAAATATTTTTACTTACTGATTTAAGCCTTGTTATTGTTTCTTGTAGATCCTGTATTTCATTGTGCTTTCTTTCAATTTCTTTCTATCAACCAAAATTAACCTATATGTTAAGAGTTACATATTCAAAATGACAACAATTCCTTTGTTACAAAAAAAGTAAGGAAGCAGACTATTTTGGTAAGAAATAAAGTATAGTTTGTGCCTTGTAATAAAGTAGTAAAGCTCCTATTAAGTGAAAGCACAAAAAATTTGTGGTATAAACACCCATGCTCATCTGAAGCACAACAATTAAATGAAACATTGCATGACTCCTCATAGAAAAAAGCCCTCCAAATATATTCATTGCTGTTGCAAATATGCATTACCTAGCAATAGCTTTAAGTATCTCAGCATTTTATTTCATACTAAGCTAAATGAAGAAGAAAGACAGACTGGCCCTTAACTAAAATTGTCTCACCTAATACAATAAAGAGCCAAAATTGTTGTGATTAATCCACTTTAAGTGAGAAATTCTGCATAATGTTAAGAAAACTGGAAAAAAAAATCTTTTTAATCTTCCTTTCACAAGCCAGTAAGTCTTTCACTGCAATTAGAAGATATAAAGCCAAATAAAATGGAGCAGATCCTTCACTCTGTGACGTTAGTGATTACCTTTGCTTCTCCTATTTCCTTATCTGCAGTCTCAAGCACTATTTCTTTGTCTCTTTCCAATTGCTGTGCCAGGTGATCTATTTCATTCAGTTCTTGACACAGTTCTTCATTTTTATTGCTTAAATCCACTACCTCACTAGTCACATTTTGTTCAGTGTCCAAGAGATCTTCAATGCGATTTTCAAGTTCTTTGTTTTTTTGCTGAAGATACTCAACCTGAAAGACATTTTTCATTAAAATATTAGCATGCATTACTAAACTAGGTAGCAAAAGTTCCTCCCAATCTTCTGAAATACAGTATCTCTATATCCATAGTAAAAAAATTATATCCTGTTAAAAATGGCAAGATTTTCTATTTTCAGAACTTAATGCTTATCAACCTGAAAAAGAAATACAGTTTTATGAGCTCTCTCATAGTCATGAATACTGCCATAGAAAGATAACCACACATTTCTTGGCAAATGAAAGTGGTATATTGGGACCGAGGCTGAGCAAATAGTCTTCATGGTACAAAACCAGCTTCATGCAGCTCTGGGCTCACTCCCTGTACAATCAATTTGTATTCATCATGACTTACTAATTCAGGATCACTGAGCACAGCTGTACTGCTTCCAAGTCACAGCTCGTTCTGTATTTTTGCAGCACTGAACCTAAGCTAACAAAGTCTTCAACGTGGCTCCCATACCACTGTACATCGCGCACAATCATACACAAAACACCTAACTCACATGAGAAAAAACAGAGAATTGATGGTATAAATCCAGAGATGTGCTTTACTTAAATTCTCATTTGGACACCAGTACTGAATGCATGCTAACATGCACAGTAAACACAAACCCCTTTATCCTAAGCTTACCCTTTCCTCACAAGCCTGTGTTGGAGTAAAGGTGGGGACCATTTGAAAGCCATGAGGAAGATTCCACACTCTCTCATGAGAGTATCTACAGGGTTACTCCTTATCATAATTACATATACCATTGTTATTTTCTAAAGCATAAATGGCATGTATGCAATAACTTTCTAACTAAATAAATGGATTTTCAAACTTGCTGAAAACTGTGTGTATACAAAAATTTGCTGAATACTTTCAGATTAACATACTATGTCCAGATGTGAGTTCATCGAATTCTTTACCAAAACCTTTCTGACAGACTTTTAAAACAAGAAATGAAATTTCCTTAGACAAGAAACACTGCCACCTAAAAAGAAAGGCAAATTAATTGATTGATTTTATATCTATAGTGATTTTTTTAAGAGCTAGAAGTTTTGTGGGGTGTTTTAGACCACCAATATTTTTAGGTTTCACTAAACAAATGAATTACCTGTAAATTCAAGTGGGAAATGAGCTTCTCATTACTTTTAGTTCTCGATTCCAGTGAGAGAACCTCATGAGAACGCCCACCATCCAATGCCAGCGTTAAGCGCTCGATTTCTTTATCTCTTATCTCAACCTTTGAGGGACAAAAAAAAAAGCTGTGGTATCTTATACACCATTAAATAGACCCTTCGTTTAAATAAACACACACGTAATATTCAGTAAAAAGATATGCAACTAAAAACGCAATTTCAACTTGTACATATACATTTTTTTTTAATTCTCTTTTCTTCTGAAAAAAGTGATATCTTCGAAAGAGAAACAAATTAATCAAACACAATTTTTGAGGAAAAACTGAAACAGCTCCTACTAGATTACATTCTTGAAGAAAACCAAACAAATTTAACTTAAAGTGAAGTTAATGAATGCTGCAACTTAACTCAGACTAGCACTTAAAGTTAGGGAAAAAACTTCTAAGTAAGCCAACTCAGTGACTATTCCAGTCACTGGGAAAAAGGAAGTATTGGAAGAGGAAAACCAAGATGTGAAGAAAAAAGAAAGAGGACAGTGTCCACCAATCCCTAGATTTTGAAAGACGTAACATAAGAACATTTGATGCAATTCCATTACTTAAAGATTGTACATATCTTATCAATCCACTCCCATTAAAATATTGTACAATCTGTTGTTCATAAGTTAACTACCAAAAATTTTAAAAATATAACTAGTCCAAGCAATGAAAAAATTATCCTAAGATTTATGTAGATCAAATTACTATTTTGGACAAGTTAACACTTATGCACTAAAAAAATGTAGACAAATTCTACTTATGATTGTCAAGTTTAGCTTATTTAATGTAATTTCAGTACACAAAATGTATCAGCAAAATCACCAGACAAGTATTTTGTCATTGCTGCTGTCTCCAAAAGCGGAGGAGAGAAACTCCTCAACATAGGCAAGTTAGAATAACTGTATTTCACAAGCCCTACAAATGCCTTCCCAAGAAGGTTTTTAAAACATAAAGGCCATTGCCATGGCTATGACACCCAAATAATAACAATAATACTAATATTAATAATAAAGCAATAATACCACTACTAATGATGACATAAACATACCTGTTTGCTATAATTTTTCATTCCACATTCTGATGTCTCCAGTTTTTCCTGTAGCTCTGTTACTTCTGACTGCAGTTCTTGAATTCTGAAATGTAGTGCTATATTTTTTATGCGAATTCATGGAAGAATTGTATGCACACAATTCAATATTAGCATCTTCTCTTTGCTCCTGAACCCAAATATTTCACAAAGAAATAGTTTTGCTCATACAAAATATTAATGCAGAAGCTGTTGTTTGAGGTATTGTAGCAGGTTGACCTTGTCTGGCTGCCAGTCCCCCACCCAGATGCTGTCTTATTACCCTTTCTCAACAGGATGGGGGAGAAAAGATGAAAAAGCTCATGGGTCAAGATAAAGACGGAGATCATCTACCAATTACCGTTACCAGTGACAGACTCAACTGGGAGAAGATTAATTTTACTCATCAATCAAAAAGAGTAGGATGGCGAGAATTGAAGGCACACCTACAGTTCAAAATGACAAAGCTCTTTGGCTCACCGATTATCAGCCACCTGCAGAAGGTCTGCGATGTAAGGGTCCTCTGGCTGAGGCACTGGGTAGGCACTGACACTCGATGGGGGCACAAGCTGGTCTATCTGCATGCGTTGACGCCTGAAGGGAATGCTTTTTCTCCTGCCACCTAAAAGCCCAAACCCAGAGGCATATTACTTGGAGTTAAAGCAAGGGAGTCATCTTCTTTAATACAAAATTCATTTTATTCCACTGCTTATGGGCACGTTTCACTGTTTTGATCCTTCTGCAATAAGTTGATAAAATTCACATATTCTAGACAATACCATTCTTGCAGGTTAGTATCAGTTTCGTCAAAGTCCACTATTATAGTAAGGAAACACACAAAGTTTAGTGCAAGTAATTTTCCCCAGTGTTTAAGATCCCAAATATTCTATAGTTCAAACTTGTTGAAGCTGTTAGTTATTTAGCTTATTAAAAGAGCTAAATCAAAACACCACAAAAAACATCTGGTTTCCACATTTAAGAACTATTTTATGACTGAACTAGCCTCTGCATTGCTTAGTAGTATTTTTATTCCTTCTACTCCGTTGTCATTTCAGTGAATATCATATTCTACTGCTTTTCAAGCAGAGTATGCTATTAGCTTGAATGATAACATATTTAGAAAAAAGCAAAAGATAGTATTATTTCTGGATAGAACATTTACTCTTCATCACATGATTTAATAAGAACATGGAATATTGGATGATGCAGTACAGAAAAATCCTAGAAGACTGGTGACCAAGGGGCAAGTATGCAGAAAGACAGACAAAAGCGTAACACGTCATCTTTGAAGCAAAGGACATGAAGTGCAGAAAGGTATGGAAAAATAAAGAGGACTTTTAATTTTTCCTAGCAATCCATTGATTTCCCTTAGATGCCAAAAAAATATATATAATTCAATGACTTGGAGAAAAAAGACAGTTTCAAAACGTCACAAAATAATTCTATATCCCTTAGCTTGAAAAAAATTAAAGAAAAGGAAACCCTGGAGAAAGAAATTAACCTGAAAGTAACACCTAGAACATTTTAAGTTATCAAAAAACCCTTTAAAATACTGTAAGTTTATAGAGGGTTGGAATATTTGTAGACGTATTTTGCATCTTGCTATGTTTAGATCTTGGTTCCAAAAATCTAAATTTCTCACTTACGCATCAATTACCTGTCAAAAATATGCAAGGCTCAAACAATCTGCCTCTGACTAAATTAGATGCAGCAATAAAAGAAATAGCCATTGATTAATAGCTTTCTAGGCACATTTTAACTCAAGAGTCTTCTGCTGAATCTACGTTTGCGTTCAAATTTGCCCCTAACGCAAGTGATAACCTAATGAAGCTTCATACAGAGAAATTATAGAATTCAGAGCCAAAACTTTCAAAGGGTAATGTTACTCTACTGGATATTTTACTACAATAACTTCGCTTACTAGAGGAAAAAATATTATGTTCTGAAGATCCAAAAAAGCCCAGAAAAAAGTTTAAATATTTGTGATTATTTACACTCACCAGGTGTTTGCACCACTGCTTGCAGATTCTTCTCCTGAAGCTGCTGAATTTTTTCAGTCTTGGCTTTGGTCTCTTTTTCCAGAATTTTAATTTTATGTATATATTGGTTATTCAAAAATTTCAAGTCAGACGTTTCATGTTCAATCCTCCTTAAGGAAGCTTTCAAATCTTCAAGAGAGAGAAATGCAGTATTACCTCTCTTATTCACTATTGTTTTTCCTAGTAGCACCAAAATAAGTATAAAGAGAATCCTATATTCTTTTTCCATAACATAAAATTATCAAATATACATACATATGTGCATATATTTACAAACACACACACAAAAATATATATTCATACATGTTTTACAAATAAACACTCATTGAGGAACAAAGGCACAGTTAACAGCAGTATTTAATTTTCAATTAAAAAATAACATTTCAAGGTATTGAAAGTATATGTTAAGATTTCTAACATTCTCATGTCTTATTAAAACAGTAATTTGCAGAACTTAAGTTTTTTGAGAGCAAAAGAAATGTCTGAGCCTGAACTTTAATTCCTCGAAGGCACCAAGCTCCATGACCACTCACACTCACTTATAAGCACAGATAAACGAATCTGCAGATCAAGGATTTAGCCACAATTTTATTTTGGCATGCAAGGATTACAAAAACGTATCATCATTTGTATATTACCTTTAACATGACGATCAGAATGCTCTTTCAGTTTTAGTATTTCTAAATGTAGATCGTTATTTTCCCTGGTAAGTCTAGCATTCTCTGTTTTATAAGGTTCCAAAATAGTATCATAATTGCTGCATTCTTTTTCAGTTTTTCCAGAAGATAACTTTGATTTGCGCAAACTCTCAGTTGTATGAACTAAGTCACTAGGATAAAGGAATATCAGATGTGTTAGCAATGTTATCAGCCTTTACACTGCAGATGCAAATGTTTATTACGACCTGAGGAAAAAAACCTTTTCCCCAAGAGGGAGAACAAATGAGTTCAAACAAAGGCAACAAAACATTCAGGTCATGTAAGAAAAACTGAAAGATAGGAACCATCTGTTTAAAAAAACAGTAAACAGGAATGAACAGGACAAAAAATAGAAAACAAAAGTTATAAAGCTGATAAATATCAGGAGTTGACATCTGGTAAGTATCAAAGGTAGTGATGGAGAGAGTAAATCTACCTGGTAGACACAAGAATGAGACTTAATGTTGAAAGCAGATTACTCCACATTTGCCTAGCTATGGTTCTTCCATCTGTATTACATTCTAGAAAGCAACAGAACCAAATAGCTACATTTGCATGCTTAGACAAATATAACTGGATTGCTATGGAAATTACTATGTTCTTAATAATATCAAAGCCACAAAATGGCAGATATAAGAAGGCAGTCTGGAAATTTCAGGTTTTTTCTGCTCTGTGTCTTGTAAAAAGGGCAGAGATAACAAATTTAAGATTCTCTAAATGAGGTCATTATAAATGGAGATGTGAATTTTATTTTAATTCACAGAACAGGCAATAGGAATTATTGTTTATGCAACCAGTTATAAGAGAGTGTCCTTTTAAGCACATATCAATAGTGACTATTCTCAGCTCTCTGACATTAGAGAAGTTGAATTTTCCTACACCATAGATCCTTAGAAACCATTCTACCGAATTAAATTAAATCTTAAAATGTTACCATCACTTAAGCAAACCCATTTGACTTCATTACACACAGGAATTTAATGTTACCTTTGAAATAACATTGCTAGAAAATAATCCTCAGATTAAGCCTTCTTCCTTACATGTCAAAAATCAAACAATACCTACTATATGATTACTATTTTTTTAATGAATCTCCTTTTGAATACCTAAAAAGCTTTTCCACCAAAGGTAAACTCTCCACTCCCAGTGACTGCCGATAGCCCAGCTGATCCAGACGTTTCCTGAGATTAATGAATCTTCGCTCTGCGTTTGTACTCATTGTAAACACACCTCCAAAGCTGCTTTTGTCACGGTCAAGAAAAACGGGACACCTGCAAAAGATTGTTGGTTACAGCATCTGTCCTTTAAAGAAGGAAAAATATGGAAAAAAAGTAATGGAAAAGAACTTTTTTTTCCTGTAGGAAATACAGTGCATAAGAATGTCCTTAAAATTTAAGTAAATTAGAACAGGATCACTGCAACTGAAGAGTTTTAAACATATTTAGATATTCCTTTAAAAATAAATATTTGCCTTGGCAGTTAGTTTTCTCATTATATTCTGATTTTCTTGAATCATGGTCATCATTGTATCTTACACAATGCAAATTGACAGATTATTCTCAAAAACTCATACTTTTTTCTTTCATATATAAATCTTACTTCCAAAGTTTACAAGTCAGTACTTCATATAACTTACGCCAACCATTTCTAAAATCGCATAAAATGTGTAAAATGTTAAAGACAGATTAACTTTGAGCATCTATTTTCTATGACAAAAAATAGGAAAGATAAAAAATACTGGCATACTACAGTCATACTTGTATCATTTTCTGGAAAATACAGTTCAAGGATGAGAGTTGGGTTTTTTTCAATTGACTGATTAGTTATCTTTTTATTACTAAGTTGATCTAAAGGGGATCACTATTACTATGTCTGAATCCAAATGATAATTTTGGTTTTTCCAAGTACATTTGAGGGAGAAGAAATTTTACATCGTTATGTCCTTTTGAATTTAGACATAGAATGAGAAAAGAAATCAAGTACTATAGTTTATGTTTCTTAATATGTGAAAACATCTCTTCAATAGTTAGAAATATTTTTGAAAATTAGTTATTTCTGTAAAACATTTTCCCTCAAATTTCTTCAGAAGTTTCAGTATTAACCTATTGGCTGCAAAGACCTCAGCAGCCAAACTACCAATTCAAGGAGGTGTTGTTTGCATCTCATACAAAAGGAACAGAATATAGAGATCATCCAAACTATCATCACAATCCTCCAGATTTTAAAAAGATATTAAATAAATACATGCAGGTATTTGAAAATAAAATTAACTATTAATAATAAAGACAGGAAAATGTTTCTCTCATATCTAATGCTGGAAAGTTAAGATTCCATCTCATTTTATTAAAACACTACAAAGAAGTCCAGCAATGGGCCCGTGGTTAAGGGGTACTGCTCCACAGATGAGAGAAAATCACCAGCCTTATAAGCATAGCATCCATTCTGGGTGCTACCAAAAATATTCGCTTGAAGAGGTTTGGGATGTTGGGATATTAACGAAGCAATGGCATGGACAACAACCCCTTACATACCGCGCGGGGATGGCTGAAGGAGGAGGTGGCGTTGCACTTTCTTTCCTCCTGTGTACTAAGTGGAAGTCAATGTCCCGATGCGTAGTAAACACTCTTCATACTCCTCTGACAGCCGAAGATTAGAGCTTAAAGTGACAAGTTCTTGGTATTTCTGCATTAAAGTTGAAGATTCTGTGTTGAATTCAGGAAAAGTGTGACTGTGTTGCTGCGTCTAGACTGAGTCTCAGGAATACATCTTATATTACTACAGAAGAAAACTGGTAACTCCTGAGCCCATCTTCTCTTTAAAAAGGCTTGTATCAGTTAAAAAGATTAAATTACCTTAAAATTGTTCATCAGATTTGTTTGAAATCTTGTGTTTTAGAAAAAGCAAAGATTGTTTTACTAATCAAATTGAGAAGGTTTTACAGAAGAAATATCAAGAACAAAACCGCGTCGCAGCTTGTACAGAGTTTTTCTGCAGTAACTGCAAAGAAAAATAAATGGACATATGTTAGCACTCCAGTAACTGTGGCTAGGAAGTACACACATAATCTTACTAAACCCCTGCAATGGGCATTTAAGGTACAGTTACCTAAACATGATCTAATATTGGGAGGTGCTGACTAATTGCTGGTTGAATCACTCTCCTTCCTAAAAACTGAAATTTTTAATCAAACTCATTATTGCCACTGGAATCAAACCATAAAGGGTATTATCTTATATTATTTTATATCAGAGCCACATCTGATCCACAATAAGCCCAGGAAATTAATAGCTGTAGTGTAAGTCCAAAAGGCATCTCCTTTCAGAGAGCTTAACATAGATATTAAAGTCTTCAAAGACCATAATTGTTGTACACCCTTTGTTGGAAAGAAATTATGTGTCAGTAATTTCAGACCTCTGTCATTACAGACTACCATAATTTAAATCTCATATCCCAAACTTAGTCTATCACTAGTCTTATCATGACATGAAAAAGTATCTAATAACTTCTACATCAGGAAAATTTGTTTTTCTGGAAATACAAAATTAATATATGAACTGATGCACTGATTCAGTTGAATCCAAGACCTGTCTGACACAATATCCCATGTCTCTTGACAGTTGTAAAAACCTAAAAACCATGAGTCAAATCTCATTCCTACACATATTTTCTTCATATAAGCCTATAATGCAGGGACTTGAAGGGCCTAAAGTTGAACTGAAATAATTATAATAGTACCTGATAGACCTTTTAGTGAGCAGCCATAGAAATTCTTTGCTGTAGCCTTCACTATTCATATTGATTCCTAACTTACCATTTGCCTTTTAATTGCTCCAAAGCATCGATTAGATGCATTCACAGTGACACATCTCTCTGAGTGGTTGCTACCACTTTAGAGACCACAGCTTGTATCACTTTGCCTTTATTAACACAGCTCTTTAACTCCTGCATCATTACTCAGTCCAGTAAAATTCTTCTGACACCCTTGGACTGCACTTAACATGTCCACATAATGAGCAACTTCTGTACCCTGCTGTTTAACCCATTCTTTCACATTACCAATCAGTGCTTGTCATGGCTTAACCCCAGTTTCCAACCAAGCACTACACAGTTGGCTTGCCTACTGCCCCCCACTTCCACAGGGATGGAGAGGAGAATTGGGGGAAAAAAAAAAAAGGCAGAACTTGGATTGCCATAAGAACAGTTTAATACTTGAAACAAATAATAATAATAATAATAATAATAATAGGAATAAAAAGGAGAGGGAGAGAGATTGATAAAACCCAAGAGATACAAGAGATGCACAATGCAATTGCTCACCACCTGATGACTGATGCCCAGCCTGTCCCCGAACCACAGTCAGCCCCAATCTCTGTAATTCCCCCAGTTTATATACTGGGCATGAAGTTCTGTGGTGTGGAATACCCCTCTGGCCAGCTCAGATCAGCTGTCCTGGCTATGTTCCCCCACAGCTTTCTGTGCAGCTCCTCAATGGCACTGAGAAGCCCTTTGCTGAGAGCAAGCACTACTTAGCAACAACCAAAACACCACAGTGCTATCAACATTATTCCCATGCTGAATCCAAAACACAACATTGCACCAGCTACTAGGAAGAAAACTAATGTTATCCCAGCTGAAACCAGGACACTTTGTCTGTTTGCTCTAAAGCATAGATTAGATGCATTCACAGTGACACACCTTTCTGAGCAGTTATTGCCACTTTAAGAGACCACAGCATGTATCCCTTTGCCTTTATTAACACTATGCTTTAATTTTTATTACTCAGTCCAGTGAAACTCTTCCGCAATCCTTGGATTGCACTTAACACATCCATATAATGAGCACATTTTGTCCCTTCCTCTTTAACCCATTCTTTCAGATCACTAGTCAGTCTTCTCTTTTTTAACCACTAGCTTCTTTTCTCCATTTCTGACAGAGACCTGCTTTCTTAAAAGCATTTGGTAAAGAACTTTCTCAAAAAGCTTTTTGGAAACCCAAATTTTCTACATTTGCACCCAGTCAATTCAATCCAGAGTGTGCTTTTCTTGAAAGAAGCTCAATAGCCTTGTGAATCACAACTGAGTCTTGATGAAAGGTATGTCACATTTAGTAGATGTCTGTAAGTTTGCAAAGTACTGGAAAGCACTCTTAACAGCTTTGGTATTTCCCATGAGATAGGCTACATCAGCTGCATAAATAGTTCACATCATTCATCATCTAAATATTTCTTGCAATTTAGTGCTGCTGTGAAGAAAATCAAATTTCCATTTTCAATGAAAGATAGAAAAGAGAAAATTGAATGGTACTTTAAATGAGGCATTTCCTAAACAGAATTTATTAATACATCTAAATCTCTCAGTTGCTCGCTGAAAAGTATTCAGAGCCAACAGCCTCATTTTTTGTTCCCCATTTGCTCATGAAGACCGCTAGAGGTGACAACATTCACATGCTGCATTTTATGACATGCCTGGATGGCTGTGAACAGTCTTTTGAAGATATAGAGGTTTATGAAATAGACATATGTAGCACCTAAGAACTGTTCCCTATTGTTTTAAGTCACCAATGTCTAAAACTGAACCTTGAGGAGAAAGATGGGTAATAGTGGAGCCAGCTGCTCTAGGCTTTAAGTAGAGACTCAACTAGCATAAAATTGTGTGAAAGAAGCAATGCTGATAGATATTAGATTAGCTATTACAGGTAGGATGCAAAACAGGAAAGCTTTAGCAGACTGAAGTCCTCCTTTCATTCTGAGAACAATGCAGCAAAATTGACGGTGAGTATAGCTTAATAACTGCTGCAGATGCAATACTTGTGTTATCAATAAGATGCAATCCATAAGAAAATGTAATAATAAAAAAGCAGAGCAAAGATGGATCTTGGCCATGGAAGAAAAAAATGCAGTCATTGAGTCATGTGGATGACAAAAGTACATTACTAACAGCTGAACACAAAGAAATTACTATGGACAAATTTATATGCTATGAAACATTTTTTTTAATTGATTCTGTAACATTAACACCAAAGACAATCGGGAACCGCAGTTTCCAGTCTGTTTTGGGAAATACCAAAATGCATTTTTTCATTCAACAGAACTTACACGTTAAAGGTTTTTTCCTTTTTGTTCGCGTCCTGTTCACCCAGGTACCAAAGGCACTCGGTGGACCAAACATCTGACGACTGCAGCGCCTTAACAGGTGGCTCTGTACAGCCCACGGGCGCTGAGGGCTGCGCCGTGACCCGCAGTTGCTGTAACAGCATGTTCAAGGTACACCCAACGAGCCAGCACTCGCTTTAGGAAAGTCTGCTTCCAAGTGGATTTGCTGGGAGTTCATTGCTGACAAAGATATTCGTACAACACGTTTGCTGTGAAGTCTCAGCACCTTGCCAGCGGAAAGACAATACTCGCTCTGAAAAAACGGATTTCTTCGCTAAAATGCCACGGAATGCCAGAACAGTTAGGGTTGGAAGGCACCTCTGCAGATTATCCAGCCAAGGCAGGGTCACCTGAAGCAGGTGACAGGAACGCGTCCAGGTGTGTTTAGAAAGTCTCCAGAGAGGGAGACTCCACGACCTTCCCAGGCAGCCTGTCACCATAAGTGAACCTGTAAGTTCACACTAGAGCACAAGAAAACTCTTCCGATCACGAGCCTGCTTCATCACCCGTTTCCCTAAACTGGAAGCTTTGCAGACCTTCCAGCAACCCCAATCTGCACCTACAGAGGGGCGGTCGGTCCCTTTGCAACCAGGTTTACGCCACTTTTCCCGCCCTCACCACACTTACCACCAAGAGCAGGCGCCGGCAGCCGGGGCCGCTGCGGAGCGGCCGCGATGTCCCAGCGCTGGAAAACCTTTGAAAATGGCGCGCGGAGCAGCGGCCGCTTCCGGCCCGTCACCGCAGCAACGGCGGGGACGCGCCTGCC
>VZTI01005041.1:383074-420340 GCA_013397865.1 Struthidea cinerea | reverse complement strand
CGGCCCGGCCCTGCCCGCCCCTTCCCGGCCCGGCAGCCCCCGCGCGGCGGGCGGAGCGCTTCCTGCTGCCCTGGGCCCCGGAGCGGGATGCCGAGCCGCTGTGCCGCAGGTCCCCGTGCTCCGGTAGATCCAGGACAAGAGGCTTCGCCTCTGCGCACAAGGCCCAGCCCGGCCCCGGAAGCCTACGAGAAATATGGAGAGGGACGTTTTGCATGGGGATGGAGTGGCAGGAGAAGGGGCAAAGGATTCAGACTTTCTGAAAGAGAGCAGGTTGAGATTGGATAGTAGGAAGAAGCTCTTTACTGTAAGGGAGGTGAGACATTGGAACAGGCTGCCCAGAGAAGTTGTGGAAGCCCCATCCCTGAAGTGTTCAAGGCCAGGCTGAACGGGGCTTTGAGCAGCTTGGTGTATTGGGAGGTGTCCGTGCCCATGGCAGGCAGTTGGAACTAGAGGATCTTTAAGGTCCCTTCCAACACAAGCAATTCTATCAATCTGTAGAATCCACGTCCCAATGTTCCTGAATTCCACCGAGCAGGTGGAACTGTTACAAACAGTTACAGTTTGTAACTGTTGTTACAAAACTCCGCAGAAAAAACTCTCATGCATGCTGCTTTTTTATTCTTCCATCTGCATGGCAAAAACCAACACTTTACATCTGTCTGCCCATTTAATGTACCTGTTTCTATCATATATACACCCCACCTTTATCCAACAGCTTGACAATTTCATCAGGCTGTACAGAAAACCTAGGTCCTGAATCCCTGGCAGCTGAAGCTCCAAGAGAAAGAAGGGCTTACGTGACATGTGAGTATACTGATACTCCATCATACTTACTAAAAGCAAGAAAAACAACTGTGTGCAGAAATGGAGCAACTCTTCAATGGCCAGAAGCAAAACAATGGAATTCACTCCCTCAGGTATTTTCACCTTTTTGAAATAACACTCCACAGAAATAAAGAATATGATGAACATAGTTTAATTAAGAATTATAGCCATAGTCACATTACATCTCAACATGAATTCAGTCTTCCCACTGCATAAAGTTCTGCATCCATACTTCCTACAACAAGGAAGGGAAAATATCTTACAGTCTTCAAAGCTTACATAATTTCTAAGATGCAAAATATTAGTGAAAACAGTAGTATTCTTTTGGCATACTCTGAAGGTAGTGCTTACTGCTTTTAGCAAGAGAAGGGATTATAAATAAAAGTATTTGAATATTACGGAAGGGAAAAACTGTATCCAAAGTGTTTCACAGAATTAATGCTTTCAAACAGTACTTCAGCCCAGGAGAAGCACAACAAATCCCCGAAGGTTTCATTTTGCCCTGAAAGGCATTTGAAGCAGGAGTGTAACTCAACATACAGGACAGCTAACTACACACATGTGGAAATCCACCTTTTAAAACCCAGTAACATTTATAGTGTTTGATTCCCTTATACACAGGCACACACTTTGTTAGCTTCTTTTTCCCCTTCTAGAACTTAATGGGACTGTGCAATACTGGAGCAGTAGTCTAAAATATCCTGTATAGTGAACTCCATAGTAATTCCTGATCCAGGATAGCAGCGAGCTATCAGCCCTTCAAAGTGCTTGTATTGTCGTATAAATTCATCTTGCATGGAATGCCACACAACCTGCCAAAGAAAGAAAACTTTAGGAAAAAGTCAACTGGCACAATACACTACATATGTGAACTACAAAACAGTGGCTAATTAATCAATTCTCAGTCCAGGTGTCATTTTACAGTTGAAGATTGCTAATAGAGTTCAATAAATGGGGTTGCTGCATTAAAAAAAAGATTGATGTTTTTACCCATTAAGATTGGTAATGTTGACATGACCTGTAATAAATGTGCAAAGCACACAATAGTAAAGAAGACAGGGAGGTTTTCCTAACAGAGGTATTGCTTTTGTCTTTCAGGAAAACACCCTGAACCAGAAGAGTGCTACAATCACATTTCAGACTTTAAAAAGCTGTTTAAACAAGCTTAACTCAAGTCTACTTATCATTTACTCCAGTGAGAAAGTTTATGGAGTGTAAGAAAAACATTAGATAACACAACTATCAGAAAATATACAATTGAAAGTATTCTACTATAGTGCACCAGCTAAACTTCACATCAGGTTACTCATTCATTTAAATCTAGTTCTCTCTATTTCCGATATATTTTGCAGAGAAGACGTCACCCATTAATGGTCAGCTAGGGAATCATAAAGGAAGTTTCTTTCTGAACTTTGTCTCAACCACTCTGGCTCAAATCAATATTAAACAAATAGAAACAGAGTGAGATTATAAAAAAATCCAAAAGCTGCACTCAAAATTTATGTTTTTAGAGTTATGCTGGACATTCTCACAGAATACATGAGCAAAAGCAGTAATAAAAAGCCTCCCTGTAACATTATAGGGTTTTTAAGACATGATTTAGTTTACCTGAAGTAAGTTTTCTTCTTCACAGAGATGTTTATCTACCTTCTTGTAGAGATTATCCAATCCCTTCTTCACTTCTTTACCAGGATACTCCTTTATAACTTTACGAAGCTCTTGTTTATTAAAAGCCAGCTGATAGCTTACTTCCTCTTCTCGTATACCTTGTGCCACACGAGCTTCAACACCTTCAAAAAAATGCTAACAACAAGTAACAGCATTAGTCACTATCATAAATCTGAGCTAATTAACTTAATTTGACAAGGATATGTGTGGTTAAATCTTGATTCTGCTTCATGACTGTTGTGTTCTCCCAATTTTTGTTTTTTCATTAGGCATCAAGTACTGCTCAGCTATAAACATTAAAACACAGACCAAAAATACAGCACTCCAAGTATTAGCATAAAACTGAAACTAATAATTTCTAGAAGCAATCAAGCTTTTCTTTGCAACCTTGTAACTAATAACCAATCAGCCTTAAAATCCTCACTTCATGAGCTCATAGCCAGGGATCCAAATACTGGATCTTTTGGATGAACTCACTAAGCACCTGAGCATCTTTATTTAAAGCATAATTACACATGAACGTATTTGTTCACAATTGCCCTCCCTCCTCATTGCCATTGACCAGTTTTCTCAACATAGTAAATATAAAATATTTTAGTAGAGGGAAGTATTTCTGTGAACATGCAGGTTCAGCCTCAACAGTGCATCAGGTCTGGCTAGGACAGAGTTAACTCTCTAGTTAATTTTCTTCACAGCAGCCTATAGTGCTATGTTTTGGATTTGTGGCTAAAACAGGGCTGACACCAATGTTTTGGTTATTGCTGAACAGGTCAAACCTGACCAAATCATAGCACATAACATCATGCTCAGCTATAAAAATTAGGGTGGGAGGAGGCAGGGTTGGTGTTTGGCTTCAAGGTGGTTGTTGCTCAGAAACTGCCCCACTTTCAGTCTGCTTGTGGGAGGTAGTCAATGACTGCTTTTGCATCGCTTACTTTATTTTTTTTCCTCTGTCTTCCTCTCTCCCCTTCTCTGATTAAACTGTCTTTATCTCCACTCCCACATTTTTTCCCTTTTGCTGTTCCTGTTGTCTCCCATGCAGAGGGGGGACTGAGCAGCAGTTAGTTATGTGGCAGTTTAGCTGCTGGTCACAGTCAACCCAAAAGTAGGAAACAGCAATAAAGCATTTTAATATTCAAAAAGAGATCTTAAATGTCTCAGAAAATGGATGCCTGAAATCCTGTTTATAGAAAAAGCCATGAATAGTGGGAGACATTCAAGAGGACAGAACTGAGTCTGAACCTAAATCACCACTCAGTTTAACATTTAGTTCAACTTCAGACATACAGAATTTTCCTGTAACTTTTCTTCTTGTTAAACTGCTCAGAAACTACAGCAAATTTCTCTACAGTTGAGGTGAGGAAGGTTATCCCAAAACTCCTGATTACTTTTCCCCTCACTTTCTTCTTCCTCAAAACCATTTGCTTAAGACACTGATGTTTAGTCAGTACTATTAATTGCCATGAAAAATCTGGTTATTTTCATCCAAGACTGTTACCCTCATGAGTACTCTTGCCAGACATGCTCCAGTCCAAAATAATAAAATAAGAGATTATGATAGATGCAGTGACAAAGAGATCAAATAGTGCAAACTAAATATTCAAAAACTATTCTGTACCGTTTAAATGAATACTCAAATATACTCACATTTAATTTCTCAAGAGGCTGTCCAAGCGAGTAGATTACATAAGACTGAAGATGATCAGTGTATTTCTGTTTGGCTTCTTTTTTCTCAGCCTCCAGGCAAGAAATTTTCAAGCGAGAAAGTGTTGCAAAAATATGATGGAAGTTCTCCATCATGACCACATCCCTGGGTGTCTTCTGGCTTTCATTAGCTACTTTCTCAACTGAAAGAAACAGGAAGCAAAATACTTAAAATACCAAAAGGACAACCAAACTCAGAAAAACATAACCAATAACCATAATACTATCAAAAAAGCAATTTTGAATTTCATGTAACTGATTAACATTTGTATGAGTAATTGTCAGAATTGCCACTAAATAAAGCGCTGCCTAAGAGCCTTCAAAAGAAGAAACAGATACATACAGGCTCTAAGACCATGAAATTTATATGGCAAAAAAGTCACTTATAAAAAGATACAAAATAATGAGTATGTATGGTCTCATTTACAGATGTGAGGAACAAGTCACATTCTGGGGAGGCTTACAAGCATACTTTCAGTATCCCTAATAAATTTCACATGATAGAACTATAAGAAAAGTCACAGCAAAATTGATTCCCATCTTCACTAGAACAAAAATCTTCAATAAGGCAGTGGTTTTTTTTTAAATGTACTTCTTAATCACAGCTTTTGCTCATTAGCTTTATGGTCAAAATTACTGTCAGTCCCTAAATTTAATAATAAAGATGGATAATCCTGCACATAGATATTTTACTTCCCCCTTCCCCTGACAAAAAAAAAAAACAAGTAGGCAAAAAAAATTCTACCTATCCCTCCCTTACTGCACCTAAAAGCAGGCTGAAAGAGGATAGCTTCAACCAAGAGCAATTAAGTTTCTGTGCCTGCTCATCCATTAATCATTTTGCTGAGACTATCAGGATGCCCATCAGGAAAGTGATCCAGGGCACCAGACTATCAGTAATGATCACAGATTCATTCCAGTCAAAACACTGAACTACCAACTAGGAAAGATGATATGATTTTTTACAGGGGGAAAAAAAGACAAGAAACCACTTCAGACTGAGCATGCCATGTTGCTGCCATCTCCTCTCCCTCTTCAGAGTCTTAACCACTTCCATCTGACACAAGTCAAAGCTACTTTACAGGTGTGTACAAAGGGAAGTATCTAAAAAGTACATTACAATCAAAAGGATTACACTTGCTCACAATAACAGAGACAACCAAAATTTCAGCACAGTCTTAAAAAAATCACCTGTTATTTGGGGCAAAATTATATATAAACAGGTGGACACAATTATTTTAGTAATTATGACAGCCTTGGAAGACCTACCACTGTCAAAGACAGCTCTAATAAGTTTTATGTAGGCTTTATCTAGATCTCCTCGTCGTTCTGCATTTTTGAAAATTGATTCAGCAAGGGCTGCAAACTCTTCAAATTCAGCAACAAATGGAAGGATCCCAACTTTACTCTTCTTTGAGATTTTTACTTCATCCATCTGCTTCATCTGATTACTCTTCAATTTAAAAGAAGAACAAGTGTTAGGCTCCAGATCATGTAAGAAGTGATTAAAAGAAAAATGCAGACATACTGAAAAACTGACATTTATCCAAACACAGAAATAATTCTTTGAATTAGTACATCTATTCAGCCTTTCACCCCTTTTACCCTTAAAAATTTGTTAAGTAAAATAACTGAAAAGAAAAAGGAAAGATGGTCTTTTATTCTCCTTTATTTACTTAGTATTACCAAAAAAACACCCAATGAAAAAGCCACCAAATTTATGCACCAGAAGCAATTAACGATTTTCATTTTATAATCTAACAAGGAACTTCGCTTTTCTGATTCAGCCAAGCTAATGATTCTTTTTGCTGCAGGAAGCTTCTTTAGTCTTCTACTGAAATTTTATTTCTGAGTGTAATAAAAAAAATCTGTTTCAAAGTATTTTAAGTATTAAACTGATCAAGAATGGTGAGTTTTATGATGTTTGCCTAGAGTCAAATTACGTTTATGACAATAAAACAAAGTTATTCCAAAAACTCTGTTTTCAGTAAACCTGCCATATTTAATATAATGGTCATAACTTTATTAGCAAAAGGAAGTTTCAGACAGCAGAGGCTGCCTCTGCTACTGCCAAAAGACCTCACACCCTCATAAGTCCACAAGGTTTGGTTTTGGCAAGTAAAAAGGCAGAAAGCTATATTTTACCTAATGGACTTCAGTAATCTCAGTGGGAGTACAAGTTTAAACAAACAACTAAAAATGTCAACTAGCTCAGAACCATGAATGAGTGGTCTCATTTGTTACAAATAGCTACTTATTGAAGAAAACTGGAATAGAGAGGAAAAAAGAAACACAACCACCATTTATTTGAAGGCTTGGCCAGCAGAAAAGCAATAAAGTTACTAATTTTCACTTAGAATTTAAAGTAAGAATTTAAGTATACAGAAGTGTGAAATCAAACTGGGTAGGAGTGGGCTTCCTATAATATTACAGTTAGCTCAATTAGAATAACTAAAGAACTTACAATGCACTTATCAAAGTTCCTTTTGACAGTCACCAAAACATTTCCAAGTGTTGTGCTGAGAAAGGACGCAGGGTCCACATTTTGTGCTGTCCATACATGATGACTCATCTTAACTAACATATAAAGGGAATTAAAGCTATCAATCTTGTCTCCCAGTGCTATAAGGTTATTCAGCTCAGGTTCAATACAACGAAATATTTTTGTCATCATTTGTCGGATCATGTCCTTCCTATTAAAAATGCATAAGAGGAAAATATTACTCTGACAGTTTACTAGGCTATTTTACATGGTTTTTTATATATTTATTTGACATAGTAGTCTCATTTGCATTCAACAAGTCTCATGATTTTCAGAAAGTCAATACCACACAGTCACAGGTATAAAATATTCCAAAAAGTATTTTCTCTGTGGAAGCTGCCACACACTCTCACAACTTTGCTAAGCATATTTTCTATATTATAATGCCTAATTTCAATTTGCAAACTATTACGAGAATTAAACAACTATATACAGAAACACCCATCCTATATACGAAAAATATTCTTTTTACTAACACACTCAGTGTCTAGGTAAAAATTAGAAGTTCACTATTCACTTTCACTGAAAGGAAATAATTTCTGATTTTAGAGAAAAAAGTTTTATGTGCCAAATAAACTCAAACATAGGCTTAAGAATCAATAAAAAACAGCAGCACATACTCAGATGATACTGTTTGTGGAACACCAGAAGGGTACGAACGAGAGAAAGCTACTCCATCCATTTCCTCCACTTCGTTCTGTAAGAACAAGGAATGTATGTAAAGATAAGGTTTGTCTCCAATTCTATATCTAAGCAGTTACTCCATCTGACAAAACCATTGTAAGTAGCAGCTCCATACCCCCACCACCCCCTGCCTCCAGGTAGAAAACTGAGCAGTTTGCAAGGTTCTGGTAATTTTCCAGTCATGTCCACTGAATACAATACTATCCACAGTTACTCCCTACTACCTACAACGCATGATGAAGTGTTTGTTGTGATCTTATGAGGAGACAAAGCCATAGCAAAGGAAACATGTCAGTCCTTCTTTCACAGATTTTGTATTGGTCAGCCAAAATTAAAGATCCTGCCAGTTCATGAATAAAAACAAATTACTTATCCTGTATCACATAATTGCCAATAAATCCCAAAGTTCTCTTTTAAACAGGTCTCTTTTGAGGCCTGGTCAATACTTTCTACTTTAGTGACAGAGAATGTAAGTCCTACCGTTGTTGTTCCAGAGGTGCTTTGATGTTGTTGTAATTTGAAAAATTTACTAATGAAGTCCTGTTCCGCCAGACACAGAGGCTCTAGTTCACTTAATACTTGCTCAAAAATCTAAAGAAAGTCAAAATATTTTATCAACACACCAAATACTATGGACAGTTAGCAGTACTAATTTTAATTGTTTGTTGCCTATGCACTAAGTTTTACTACTAGGCTTACTACTACTTAACAGAAATGGAAACACCTTGTACTTAGATCTTTAAAAGCAATAGCTGCATCTTCAACATAGTCCTTTCTTATCCATGCAATACTGTGAAGAAAAGAACAATCTATGTTTTTCCATAACTAGGAGTTCTCTAGTCACAGCCTGAGGAAGCACTTTTGTGCTATAATGGAAACACTCGCATTTTCATAGTAAGCCATGAGTTCTCCCACCATCTTTTCTGCCTGGGTTGCTGAGTGGAGGAAGACAAAATTAAAAGCCTCAGGGAAGAAAAACAGGTCAACTGTGTATGTAGAAGTTAACTGCTCTGTAGAAAAAGCAGAAAAAGTAGAAAAAGTTTCTACATAGCTGCTACAGAAACAAACAAGTAGGTTTTCTACTGAAGTATGCAACACAATTTTTAGATTTAAACTAAAATGAAACACTATTTTGGCAATAATTAATAACAATAATTTAATTTTATTAATACAAAATAAGGAAATTCTAAGTCAGATGTTAGACATGTTTCTATTAGAATTTTCTCTGCAAGTACTTAAAGATTAAGACATGCAATAACTAACATAAATTAAACTAATCTAGCCACGTAGGAAATCCACGCTGATGAAAATTCCCATAGGAAAAAAAACCCCAACAACCTAGTAGGTCAGCTCAGTTGCTTACAACTCCGTGTCTACTAAGTCACATTCACATATCCCCAATGGGTGTAAGATACACGTGAGAAATTGAAAATAATAGCACAATAATTGTATAAGCCTGTTATAACAAGTTAGCTTTTTAATTCTAGACAAGTTGCTGCTACTGGTTTGTAACAACTTAACAGTTAATATTGTTTCAGGCATATATTTCCTCCCAGAAAAAGATTGAGCAATGATTTAAAGAGGTCAGAAGAAAAACATTCATCTCCATCAAGTAATTCATTAGAGAACAACAAAATTATTTTTATCTCCGACTGATAACTGCTCGTTTTCCTTCCACAGCACTGAGGAGTTAATTCCACAAGAAATGGTGAGTATTGTCGCTTTTAAAGGTTCACGAAAAAAAGTCAAGAGATGCTGAAGACAGCAGGTTTTAAAACAGGATGAGGACACCCCAATAATAACTTAGTGCTATTGGTTAAAACTGAAAATTGATGAAAACTAATGTGAAACCAGAATAAATAAAATTTTAGGGTCACTCTCAAGTCCTGGCTAAAATTCTTATCTTCCCTATCTTTCACTTTTGCTTACATATGGACAAAATGTCATAGAACACTGATGAATTGAGAAAAATAAAATCAGTGGAGAATCCATCAGTTCCATTCCTATTTGCTTGAAAATACATATTTGGCTTAAACGTCATAGACCATTTTTTATCCTTGATATTCTTTAAAGAATACACACAGCATATAAAGGAACTAAATAGAATCTTATAATCTGAGAATAATACTGTGATCTACATATTTCTTAGAAACTGCCTTTATTAGATGTATGGTACACACAAACTTTGAAATTGGCATGTTTTAAGATTTAAAAAGTACAGATTTTTGAACTATACAAGAAGGATAGGTAAGATACTTCTAATACAAAACTAAGCAGGAATTCTATGCGATATTTTGGCTTTACCTTATCAAATTTTGTTCTGTCAGCCACATCCAGGTCAGAAGCCGACATGTTTCCCATGTCTAACAGTGAGGATGACTGAGATCTACGGTTTCCTGAACTCTGAACAGAAAGTTTATTTAGACTAGAAGTAGACCCAGTCAATTTCCCAGAACTTCCGTGAAGACCTGTGAAATAAAGACACTATGAAGGAGGAAAGTGAAGGCAGAATAAAGTACTCAAGAGTAGGTTTGTTACAGAACATAGGAGATCAAGGGCTGCTAGTAGTCCTATATTAAATGGAACAACTTTTGTCTAAGCTATAATGCTTTTGCTGTAAACATATTATTTTCTCATTATAAGGTAACTGAGATTCTTCAGCAATTTTCAAAGTACAATATAACTATTTAAACTCTCATTGTAAAGTATGGAAAAAAGGTATAAAAGGAACAAAACTCTAAAATACAGTAACACGGGGATTGAAGATTGGAAAGCTAAGACCAGTTATGATCTTTGTGAATGTATTTTGGGCAAATACATTGCCAGAAGCAGAAGAACTGAACCACAGGAGGGAAAAAAATTAGAAAGTTTTATATACACACAGGCACTTTTTCATCTTGAACTTGACCTTTCTGCTGTTAACATCCTTTTATCTACACAGTTTGTTCCAGCTATTTTGCTGGATCTACAACCCCATAGTAACTCTGCTGCTAATGCTCTCCCTTCCTTTTGATCATAATTAATATTCAGTCATTTCTTCATGATAGTGCTGGGCCTTCTCCTAGGAGCATGTATTTTCTTTTTTATTTCTTTTTCCCCCAATTTTTTCAGAAATGTTGGACCAGGACAGAGAAAGCTAATAACAAAAAAAGACCAAAAAATTATCAATATTTGATCTCCAAGCAAACTTCTGACATCTAAGCCACAAAGAAACTTCAAAGCAATCCTGCAAGCTTCATTTAACTGCTGTGTTGGTATCTAGTCAAGGGACACGACAAAGTCTATAGATCTAATCTAAATTGTCACTTCAACCTACTGGCAGAGTGGAAAACTGACAAGCTCTCAGGCACAAACATTTTTACTATCAACCGGTAGCATGGGAAAACCAAAAGATATTGCCTTTATGTGCAAACCTTCTCAAATTCTATGTTGGGACTTACAGCTGTGCTTTCTTTTTGCCTTGCAAGCCCGGTGATTCTGCTAATGTTTATTTCATTCTGAACAGAGTGCTTCAGTGTGAGGTAGATTCTCCCTGACGCAGCACTACATCGTAACATCGACACACATGCATTGACAATACCCACTAATGCAACTAGTTATACTCACTCTCAGCTTCCTGTTTGACAGCACTTTCTTTTCGAGGCAGTGTAGCTGGGATGGATTAGGTTGCAAGCATCAAAGACAAAGACAAGTTAAAATGCAGTTTGCACAAACCATGCACAAGATGCAAGTTAAGCTCTAACTGGAAAGAAACATGCGAAGAACTATAAGCAGCAAGTAACTACATTGCAAACACATTTAGTTGGAGAGGTACTATGCTAGAAATTCAGTATCTAAACTACATGGAAAATAGAGTAACTTTCCAGGTATTAAAATTAGCTTTTTCTTATATAGTATCTTTGAAAAACATTTTTGGTAACATGTATTTAAGTTCTCCCAAATTGAGAAGTCCATTAAATTATTTGCCAGACTCAGTTTCCAAGATAAATCATATCAATAATTGACTTGAAGAAATTAAAATGTATTCATGGAATTTTTTTACTGAGTCGGAGGTATCGTCCATCTTTTCAATTTAAAACACACACACCATAACTGCAAAGTAATTCATATTGACAGTAAGCTGGCTAACCTTTTCTTAGTTGTTGCAAATCAGGGTGTTTACACAGAGAATACATCTTTTGCATTCATGCTGCACAAAAACAGATGACTGCAAATTTGGAGAGGATGAAAATAAACATATAGTAAAAAAATTTATGAAAAGGTTTTTATATTTTTCCTGTTTGTTTTCAGAACTGAAGTTTCCTCAAGTGGACTTCAACATAAAATTTAAAGTAAATGGGCATTTGTAGAAAATATAGAATCCCTAGAGTAAAAGGCATTTGCATACATACACTAAAAGCAATATGTGGTATTAAAAAGATCTTGATGAGGATGGATGCTACAAGGCCCCCAAAATGGAGCAGGCAAGCAGAACCTACTGTAATAGAATGACTAGATACTTCTAAACGCCACAAACATGTCTTAAATACCAGATGTTCTCAAGTAGGCAACACTACTGATAATTGTAACATCAAATTCAAATTTCATTCCAGCCTAGTTTTTAGATCTTGGGGGTTTTGGCAGATTTTGAATAAAAAAAGGTTTACGCATGATATATTTGGCATATGCAACTGTCATGCATTGGTCCCAGTTCTTCATCATCCTCAATTTCTAAACACATGGGACCTATTACAGAATGTGAAGAACTACAAAGATCAGGCCCTGGACAACCAAGGGAGCCTTAGTGGCTTTTGACAAGCTACATCATATAAACATATGACAGTAGTAGCACTCTTTCCAACACTGACTTTATGGTATTTAAGTATCAAAGTCTTGGCTTCATCAGAAAAGAAAAAAAAAAGAAAAAAGACTACTTAAGACGAGTGTGAATGCTCATGACCCAGGCTGGGTTTTTTCGCCATAAAAATGCAGACAAAGAACCTTGCGCTAGCACAGAATGTCAGAGTTCTCCCAGCATCCCCTCTGCGTTTGAGGCATTCAAATAGCAGTGCTATTCCCAAAGCACAAAAAAAGGCAAGAACACACACCAACACAGCTTGGAAACAGGTCATCTTTCATATCTGAATACAACTGGAGCATTATGCACCTACACTACTCCTTAAACAAGTTTAGAAGTGAGGTATTTTGAATAAATGTGGAATTAGTAGTAGTACAATCACTACAATGAACACAGAAGCCTTCAAAATTGCACACCCTTACGAGGTGTTACAAGATAAATAAATTTGCACAAATACATGACAGAAGTCTTCTCAAGGTGCAGCTTTTACTCTGGTGAATTGAAGGACCTCTGTCTCCAAAATGCCTGATTGCTGATATGCTGATAACATTTACATAAGTTAGGGAACTGCTACGAAAACTCTCTTCACAAATACAAATCACAAAACAAGTGTCAAGACAAAGTGTTTAGAATGTTTCAGAAATCAATTTGTATTAGGCTAAAGGGGTTTTTTTCTTGCAGTAAGATTGCTTTTTAAGATTTATGATTTTAAATGTTCTGACAATGACATCTTATGGTGCCTCTTGCTTTCCATGTCCAACAGCTTGCCAAAACTTATCTTTCCAGTTTTCCCTCTCTCAAACAAGCCTTACCACCTTCCTGCTTTCTTCCTTTCATTACATTTTTCTGGTTTCTACCATCAAACTTCAAAGCCAAAAGAGGCTGACAGAACTTACTACTTACAGCTGTACGTAATTTTGGAATTCAGAATTTGCAAACTGGTGAACCATGGCAAAAAGCTTTGAAACACTGCATCTCAAAATACAGAACAGACAATACATAAACACACCTATACCACTGTTGCTTTTTATGTATCCAGGTTATTTTGTTTAAGCTTCACTTCCATATTCACACTAGACTAATCCCAGCAGGAATGCATACTCCCTTAAATATAAATACCTACACTTTAACAAATTATGATTTCTAGTCTCAGGCTACATAGTTAAATCCCCCTGAAAAAACACATTAAAATACGTAAGTTTTATTAGGCAGAATTAGCATTAAAACTAGCTTCTTACAATCCACCCGAGATTTATCAGAAGCAGAAATAACAGCAGAAGGAACACCAAAAAAATGCTGCCCAAACTTCTGTTAACTACAAGAGCTGATTTTTCAAATTTGTTCAGGAAATAAAGTGGGATAGTTCAAGCAATAAAAAGTGATTGTAGATTTGAAAACAGAGAAATACTGTATTTTATACTATTATTTTGACCAATTTTACAAGATTTCAGTTGTGCTACTTTGGCCTTGTGGAAGTCAGAAGTTTTACCAATCATCTTTTTCATCCAACCGCTTCCATCTTGCCAAAAGTAAAGAATTTGACACCATTACAAAATTAGCCCTAGGTGTTGTAGTGAGTGTTTTATATGCAAATAGTAAGATTCAAAGCAAGATATGTGCCTTCTGGAAGCTTACCAAACTTTTTTCCTTCTCTGGTTGTGCCTGTCATCTTGATCTTGGCAACTTCAAAGAAATCTTTTATTTCCCTTTCATAAAGTCGTGATAAATAATCCATATAATTCTTAAAAGAAAAATGTAAATTTAGTTAACAGGTATTCATGCAGATTTTCTTCTATTATAGATAAATAATTCTTAAAAACCTGTGAGTTTTCAAGTCCTACTAAATAACAAACTGGTTTGAACTACATAAGTACATATATTTATGCAGCATGCACAAAATTATATTTGTGATATTTAAGCAGCTTATATTCATTTTCATAGTGAGTTCACTGAGCATTAATCAGAAACTTCTACTTTCTCTCCACAAGGAGAAATATGTAATGCAGTACCTATAAATAGGATTACTAGTGGTAGAGCATCGCAGAATTCAATTCGAGGGTAGAATGGTAAGAATTCGGCACCATTCTCTAAAACCTCTTTTATCAGACTCTTACTGTGCCCCCAAAAGTACACATAAATATGCAATTCTCACATTTTTTTATTGGAAGATCACAAAGATGTCAACCATTCACTATCTGGCTTACAGTGAAGCCAAAGGAATAACTATTTCAAAGCCATTTTCAAAGTCTAATTTAAATCTTTCAATTTAAGAATGACAGTACTTTAATTGGAAAAAAAAAAAAAATACTTGTTTTGTAAGGACTAACTTTTCCTTTACTTCTACCTGAACATTTTGTATACTTCCGTAGTAATTTTTTTACACCAGGTTAGTTTTAAACAAGGTAGTTAAAAGTTACCTACATACAAGGGAAAAACGTTTCTATTTAATCTACTGTACAAGAGACCTCTGAAGTTTTTGACACTCCCAAGTGAAATGAAGGTCTGTTGAAATAGAGACGTTACACAGGCAATAAGCACGCCAATTTGAAATTAGCTTAATTATTTTTCTTACTAGGCTGTACAACGACAAACTTGTTTTACATAAATATTAAGACAAACATCTTATGATATTTCAGAATAGAATGTTTGAGGAAAAAACAACCAGAGCAGGATACCACAAATACTAAAAAATGAAGTTTCCTATTCTAAAAAGGAATAAAAAAAAGAGGAGCAGTGACTTATATTTAATAGATAGCAATATTAAAATGACATGTACATACACACAGGCAATTCTTTTGACTCTCAAGCCCACTCTATTATGTCCATTCTCTAGCATCATTTGAGCACTTCACATACCTTTGTTAGCCCTTCATATTTTCCATAATCTGTGTTCTTGAGCCACTCCATCAGTTTAGCATATCGAAGTAAATCTCTGTGAAATGGATGATGATTGGGTAATGTCAATTCAGCAGAGTGCTGGGCAAGAGTGGAACTCTGATCGTGACCCTTGACAAGAAAAAGTATTAAAGTAAATCTGGAAGCACTACACAGATGTACTAGAAGTTTCCTGAAAAACTTAATATGAAGACAACATCTCATTCAGACAAACAGAAAGGCCTCAAAATACCTTGCATAGAATCAAGGTCTAGAGATGCAGACTGAAAAGGACACCTAACATAATACACACACCAAGATATTACAGACATGGCAGGTAGTGCATCTTAATAAGCTTGTTTGTTCTAAGGATCTTTGTCTTCAGGGTGAGTCACTTAGCCACTTTTTGGACAAGAATGCAATGTACACCTGAATGAAAATTTAATGACAAGCATTCAATTGTTCCTGAAAAATTTTAAGAGATTATCACATTATTCTTCTAAACAAAAAAAATAGCTGCTTCTGTTTAAAGATGTTTTTCCCATATACAAATTTCAAGTCCCCAGTAAATGGGTGGCCCAGGTGTTAATGATGAGCTTTACGCCTCTCCTCTGAAAGCCTGCTCCAATTCAACATACTTTAGTCCATTTTGGCAAAGCTTTCCTTGATCAAATCTTAAAAACATCAGTGCACACACATTCTCTCTCCCTCCACACAAACAAACACACACAACACACTGTCAGTGAACATTTACTAAACAGTTTACAATGTGCAGCATAAACCAATCCATTTGACACAAGCCATTAACTTCATGCTCCTCCTTTAAGCAAAGATCCCATCATATTGCTAGAACATATGATTTAGCTTTTTTAAGCTTTCACTTACTGAGCAACTCATAAGCTTCCTGAGCAATTCAGGAAGAGCAAGCAAGGTAACACCTCTGTGCAGCCACACAGCAAAACACACAACCACTATCCCTGGGTTAAAAGAATGGAGGGTAAGACTTAAATTCCAAATGGCTTTAATATTTTCTGTAAAGTCTTTTTTTACTGGGCTTGCAGTAAATACAGCAACAGAACTTATATTAAGTATAGTTTGTGCCATGGCAGCACACAAAGATTGTACTAATTGTACTAATAAACACCTGCAGGTGGTTTATGCAGGTCAGTCAATGTCAGTCCCTGAGAGCATTCCTGACAGTTCCACCTTGGATATGACAAGTTAGCAGAATAAGCTATACCATTTAGAATGCCTTTGCGTGTTTCTAAGTTGGAACAGAAGCCAGTTTGGAGCAAAACTAAAGCAATTTTGTCTTACCCTTTTTCTGTTCTACTGGGTACTAATCAGTTCAAGCCTTTGATTAGAGAAAGCTCTTCCACAATACATTCACAGACTTGTTTAAAAATAACTCTATTATTTAATTTGTAAAATACTAAGTAACGTGACATGAACACTGCCAGCTTCTGGATAAAGCTGAACTACTAGATACAATCATAGACTGGTTTGAATTGGAAGGGACCTTAAAGACCATCTAGTTCCAGCTCCCCTATGATGGGCAGGGACACCTTCACTAGACCAGGCTATCCTTGAACAACTGGACTTGAACACTTCCAGTGATGGGGCTTCCACAAGTTCTTTGGCAACCTGTTTCAGGACTTTTTTGTATCCAGCATGAGCATGAACTTACTTTGAGCCCAGTCCTGTTAACTACATAAACTGACTCACAAACAGACCCAAAGAAACAAGTCCTGGCCAACTTCATTAATTTATTCTCACAGAAAATGGGGAAGGATAACACTGTAAATCTCACTTATAAAAACAATCATGTAGTCTGACTTCAACAAAAAGCTAACATAGTGTAATTATTGGAACATATAATTTGGAATTGGAACCCAGCCAGCATTAGCAACACAGCTGCTGTTGTGATTACTGAGGTCATTCTTGATACTGTGGGCATACTTTTGGGCATACATATAGCAAATATTTTCAACAAATGTTTGATATGCCTCTACAAAAAAGAGGTTAGAGAAATGCCCTCTTACCCCTGGTTTGTTACATTCCTATAGCATGCAATTTAATGTTCAAGTCCATTATGGTTTAACGTAATTTATCTGGTGGCTGTCACAGCTTTCATCAACTACATCTAGTCCAAATGCTTGTTCATATTACTGCTAAGAAATACCCAGCTATCCAAATTTTTATTGCTTCTTTCATGTAACCATTTTATTCATGTCCCTTTATTACACACAACTTTTCTGGTTAGTAGTTGCTTTCTTCATAAAGCTAGATGACAAATTCCCTGATAGGGTAAATTTCTCTATCCAGTCCAACTTTTCCACAGGACTCATCATTCTGGTCACAGTAAATTATGTCCTGTTCAAGCCTTCTCTAAAACCTTATGGAGCTTCTTGATGTACCTTTTCCACCTAATTAACAGGCTTTCTCTCATTACTCATTAATGTAAATCATTACCAAATGAAACCCTTAATTTGATATTCAACTATTTCACAGTTTCAAAGTTTCAACCTACTTCATATTTCAAAGGCAGAAAGCCCAGAGTTGCCTTTGAGTGCTGAACCTGGTTGTTAAAAAATCTTCGAAGTAATAGACACACGGGTTAATCAATTATTAGTATTACACAATAAACACAACTACATTAACTGTTAGTAAACAGTCTTTAACACTGCAGCAAATGGCGATCCGAAGTTGCATTTCTGTTTAAAAGTTTTAATATTTATTCTCCTTTCAATGTAAAGGAAGTGAAGCACTTTAGTATCTTACAACAGGAGTTTGAATCAAGCATTGAGTTATTTTGCTTTTCAAAAAATAAAGAGCAATTTCATACCTTCAAGGAAATATGTTTAGGCCCAAATGTCAATATAACTATGTTTGTCCATCTAATGACTTCCAAATCAGAATGTCTTGCTTATATAAACAGCTGCCTAGATATCATCATGTTTTCATTTGTCTTTTTAGTTTAGAATTCTTTACCTTTATCTTAGTTTTTTCTGAAGTGCTTTGTATTATTTTTTAAGAAACATTCTAAACAAATGCAACTCTTCAGATGTTAAAGGTAACGAAGTATTGGAGTTGGGAGTTTTCAATAACATCTGACCAAGAAATTGCTATATTCCTCAAACTAACAAAACAAGCTCATTTCAGTAATGTAACACAAAAATCTGTTGTACCTCCAACACTTGAATCTGTATCTCAAAATGAAGTACAAAACCTTTTTTTTTCCTCTTTTACAACAACAACAAGAAAAGCTTTGCAGAGTCTCATCTCTTGCAGTTAATGAACTCTTCCTGCTTAAACTTAACAGCAAAATCATAAGTTTTATCTGTTGATTAATACCTCACAGCTAACAGCAAGCCAAAACTTTTCAAGGGCAAGTTTGTATGAAAAACAATGTGAGGACACTACTAGTATCAGAATTTTAAAAAGTAAACTGCCAGTTGGTAAGACCATTCTCAATGCACTGAACTGTTTCTTAAGAATAAGAATTTCATCTAATACACATAGTATTACACAGTAATAATAATCTCTTACCATTTTTAAAAAATAAAATCCTCAGAAGAGAACATCTGAAGGACATTCTGCTAAACAGCCACTTCCATACACAAGTCCAATATTCAGACTTTGTGGATGCATTACACAGGACTTACACAACATAGCTTCTACTTGCTCATTTAAGGGCTGGGACACATAGTCTATACTCAGGTTTTCAAAATATGAAAAGTGACAGAGGAAAAATACCTTGTTAAGAACAGAAGCTAAAGGCAAAAAAATTAATATGCTGTGGAGCTGGAATTCTTCTGCAAAGTGAAGAAAATGTAGGAAGCAGTTATCTTTGCCATAAAAAGCCAGGCTCTAAATGCCATTTTCTATACAATTATCCAGTGTTACTCTATTCCATTTTCTGCACACAGTCTAATACATAAAATTTAGAACCGTTAGACTTTTATTGTGCTAATATGTATAAAACCAGAATTACTATTTTTTATTTACAAATATTGCAATTTCACACAATTGCAGTATCTGTACTGTTGTACACATATGACTACTTCCTGAAAATATTTTTCCTCCATGCATCTCAATCCATCTCTCAGCAATTTCTGGGGATCAGATCAGAGGAATGTTAGCTCATAAACAGGAAAATAAAGCTTAAGGGCTGACAAAAATGACAAAAGTGAAAAGGGACGTAAGTCTGATGCTCTGTAATCAGTAAGGACAAATTTCTTTTTGCAAAGTCAAAAATGCAGCAGCTAGTTAGAAAATTCAAGCTCAGGAAAAAAAATTAGTTAGAAAAACTTGTATCAAACTCAATGTACTCACTGGAACTGAATGATAGGAGGACCTGTTATAGAGCTGAAGGAGGGTCTGAGTAAACTAATTGAAGATAAAAAACACATAAATTAAAAAACTGAAGCTAAAAAAAACACCCAGACTTTAGGAAACAAGTGTCAGGACAGTGTTTTATGAATAATTTAAGTTAAGGAACAAAAGCAGGGTTCGGACATTTTATTTTATATGTTTGGTTTTGTTTTGGGGTTTTTTTAATAGCCCTTGAGTTTCAGACAGCAAGACTTCCATGTTTTCAGCCTCTAACATCCTTAAAAAAAGGTCAGTGCTTTTTCTCCTCAATAATCAAGCTCTACAATTAAAACATATCTTTATATATATCACATAATGCATTTAATTCAGATAGCAATCCCATGAAAAAGAGATGTTTGGGGTTTTTTTTAAATGTAAGACACTTCTGTAGGCAATTACAGTTTGCTATGCTTAGCAACATCCTCTGCCTGAAGAGCTTCCAGCATTTACTGATTACAGCACAGAATATGTACAATTTTAGATAGACTGTTTCTCTTCTCCAGGAAAGTTTGTGACCCAAAATTTCATATTCAACAGTAAGAAATAATACCTGCTGAACAAATACGCTGTTCAAATGACTGGCAAGTCTCCGTGCAAACTGCTCACGCAAGTCACTAAACCGCTGCTGCTGCTGCTTCACTGCATGAAGCATATCATGTCCTACAAACAAAAAGGACTTTAGAGTGTACAAAATATAAAGTAATATATTGTATATGGGAACCAAGAGGACCAGAGATCACAATTCCTTGACCAGACTGACCAGAGGTCAATCAACAGAACAAAATCTGAGACTAGTTGGAAAGGCATTACCGTAATAAATTTTGTTTGTCAGATGGTAGTCAAACAAAAACATTACCTGGACGAAGAGCTACATTCATACACTGCAGAAGGGCATCTGCTGCATTAGTGCAGGCCTCAATGCCTCGAGAAGATGTCAGATCTCCCTCCTGAAGGGCCTTTATATGGCCCTTCGCCAGATCCATGTGATTCTACAAAATAATGTATAGTATTGTCCATAAGCCGGAAGCAGGTCGGTTTGCTATGCTAGTGAACCAAGAAGGATAAATACAATTTCATCATTATAACTACTGAAATTAGTGCAACAGTGAAACAGAAAAATAAGCTCATTATTTTCAAGGAACCCCATGCTAAAGAGGGTAGCAACCTAAAAGAATTTTATACCTGAAGGGAACAACCATAGTAAACATAATAAAAATGCTTACCACTAAGAACTCTATCTCTGACAGTAGTTTAACATTATTTGTGTTGCTGAGATGAATTAGGTGGTTGCTTTCTGAAATTTGATCCATCTGCTCTTTTACACTCTGAAGCATTTCTTCATAACTGCTCAGCTTTAGCTCGATTTGGTCAACTTCCTTTAGAGCTTCATCCAACAACTTCATCAAGATATTCACCTGTTTCTCCGAGGCCATAATGGACTGAATATTTGCCTGTACAGAAAATAAATCCACATTTTAGAAGACATTTTTATATCTCAAAAGCATTCTGATATCTCCTTCTCCCTCTACTACTGTCAAATAGTTTCCAAAACTCTTGGTGAAATCAAGAAAATAAGATAAGCCATAGTGCTACTGAACAAAGAAGCTCCTCAATCTACGACACTTACTTAGTTCAAAAAGATAAGATATAAACCCAAAACTTTGCTCAAGTTCTAAGAGCTGAAGTATTGATCTGCAGAAAAACAAAAAGCCAAACAGCAATCCCTACTATACCAGAACACTTTTAGTTCCATAAAAACCAGCGTAGGTGGTAAGGTCAGATTTCCTGTTGCAAGATCAGCGGTCTCCATGACAGCAGCCATTTTCAAAATATACAAGAAACACACAACTTGACTATTTGAGGAGGTTGTTAATGGTTCCCTCACGTCTGTACCCCCTGCATCTCCTAAGTTTTCCAAGTGACCTCTAGAATGTTGGGTTGTCTAAAAAACATGTACATTTAAATATGTGACAGATCACGTTAACTACCTTTTCAAAGAATGCTATGTGGTCAGTATCAAAGAGAACAGTTCAGCACGCTGGCACACTGTACATTAGAAGGAATGCTTACCCCATCTAGCACTTGTAGCTCTCTCGACAACTTCTCTGCAAAGGCTTCAGCATTAGAAATAGCGTATTCACACCCTTCCATCATTATTTCAATATCCTGTTCCTCTCTTGCATTTAACTCCTGGTATTCATCCACAGCTTCTTCATCACCTCCTGCTACACTTTGATTCTCTCCGCTTGGAACAGATTCTTAGGCAGAGAAGGAAAATAAAACACGTTATCAAGTCCAGAAAGTCACAACCATTTCAAGAGTACTTAAGTATGTTTAACTATCTGTAAGTAAATTAATCCGTTAAACAACTCTCCCAACAAGCACCTGCTGCCTATGAACACTTTTTCAAGTCTCAGTCTTCCACACGCTTCATTATGATTTCCAGAACTGATTCCCAACAGCGATGTTTTCCAAATTGCAACATGAGCCAAATACAAATATCCACCTTCCTTTACTGCAAGGAACAAATCTAGTCTCAGTTTATTCACCTCTTACACTGGTAATCAGCATCAGAATATATTACAGTATTACACCGATTTGTTAGTGGAAAACCAGTACAAGTTAGATTCTCTCTTTTGGTAGACAGAGCACAAGGGAAACATACTTTGGATGTTGATTAAGATATGTATCACTCAATAAATATGTTATCTTGATGCTCAAGATGAGTTTCACAGTAGGAAAATCAGTACTAAGTGCAAATCAAATAAACAATGCTTTTATTAACTATGATTTCTCACAGCAGTGCTTAATTAATTTAACACGGCACTCAAAAGGCTGACAAATGAATATTAACGCAGTCCAGCCAGAAAGTGTTTATGACATTTGAAACATCTCTCTTATCTCTAGAAACATGATAAGCTAACCAAGGCACTAAAAAAACAAACAAACAAACAAAAAGAATATTATTTAAGAATATAGCTTACAAGGCAAAATAAAGGAAAAAGGTGTTACGCACCTTCTGCAACTTTAGGAAGTTCTGAAGAATTAAAAGGTATGGAAAAGCAGAGGAAAGGAAGCAGAGAGTGTTAGCTAGACAAAGCACGAACAGTGTGTACACTTTTAAGTGGCAGTAAGTTTGAATGTTTTATTATTGCACGAACTTCAAATGTTAGATGTTGGTTTAAAACAAATTCTGGTCAACACCAAAATACAGAAATGTTATCCTTCCTGTTACACATTTCTAATTCAATTTTTTCTGCATGCACCAGTCTAGTATTTAATACCATAGCTGCACCACTTCTGACAGACTCCATGTGATATACTCTTACTTACTAGGCTTTACTATAAAATTTAACTATGGAAAGATAATGTGACCATAAAAATACTTACTACAGGATAAGCAAACAAGATGCAAAGCCTTCCTAGCAACCAATCAGTCACATAAATTGTAATAGGGTCCAGCAGAATTTAGCACATGCCTCACAGTTAATGAACTAGAAATCTCATATAAAACCTCACCAATTTCTAGAACGCTACAGATGCTCACTTTTTAAAGCATTTTTCTAATTCACGGGGAAATGAAAATGAGAACAAAAGCAGATTTGTTACACATTTAGACCTACCAGATCTTGGAGGTAGATTTTATTTTGTTCAAGAAACAGAATGTCTTAGAAATACAGTAAGTTTATCAATATTTAGAACTTCGTTAATGAATTATTTTGCCTTGGTTCTCAGTTTTCTAACAGAAAATCTGTTATATAGTCATCTTGCTTATCTGAAGACTTAGAAAATATAAAGTTAAAAAGAAATAAGAATAAGAAAACCCATCAGGATTAGGATTTTTTTTTTAGTATACCTGTTTTACATCATTAATTACTAAACTTTATACTTCAAATACAGTTGTAGAAATTTACCTTCCAACAGCTGTGAACTAACATTAATAAAGTCAATTTTCTTTCTAAGGTATCTCTGATTGAGTTTCCAGATACATGAAATGAAGGTGTTCTTTTCCACTGTGCTGCTTGCAACCCATTTGTACACTTTGTCAAAATGCAAATCAAATTCAGGACTCTCCTGCAAAAGATGAGATATGTTACAGGCTCCACAGTCAAATGATTCTCTAAGCAGCAGAGATTGTCCACCCATTTAATTATTGAGATGACAGGATAAAAAGTTAAATTACACAGATGCCAACCTTAAGCTCATACAGCAATTTTAGGGCCCTCATGCGCCTTAATAAAGGGGCTAAAATAGTGACAGTGAAAAACCAGAATCCAGGCTATGATGGCAGTATTTTGTCAAGCCAGATAAGACGAAAATAACACAATACAGAGACGTGTAAGATTTTCAACAAACATTTGACAGTGCTGTCTGCCCTGAAACTCCACCCTCAGAACGACTAAGGCCTTCTGAATATAAAAATGGTAACTGGAGTTAACTGGACTGACACCATATACAACACAATTCAAGGATATTTAAGAGGATAGGCAAGAAGAAAAAAAAATATGAGCACCTTACATATTTTAGAGGTATGACAGTATTCAATAGGACTGAACAGGATAGAAAAAAATGGTATTTTAATAGCAAAAAACAATTATAGACTTATTTTCAAATACATTTATTGCCTGACAAGAACATTACTTTGAAAACAACTGAATAAAGTACTATACTTTCAACAATCACTTCTGAACTCAGTATGGACTGTAACTAGTAATTTACAGTTAATTTAAACTAGCCTGTTTAAAATATCATGTTACGAGCATTTTACATTGTCCAAGCTCCTTTTGATGAAAGATGTTATTGCCTCAATTACACGTTAAATTCTTACTTATATATAGTTTGTAAGATCTACTACTGCTGCTACTTATTATATAGTCACTACTATCTGTAGAAGCAGGCAGCGCAAGAAACCACAGGATGGGAAATTTTATTTTCTGTATACTACAAGAAAAGCAGTTCTTTTTTCTGTAGCTTATATTGATAAATATAAGCACCGTCTATTTCTAAAGAAACAGTATTGTTTTGTAAAATTTGACTTGTCTCACAACTAGTGCAGGAGATGCCTGAATCAAAACAGTTGCAGAGGTCCATGTTTGGAAACCAAAACACACAATGCACCTATCAACTTTAATTCTGCCATTTTTTAATGTAGGAGTTTGGCATTCCACATTTGGTTTTTGAATGAAAATTTCAAAATCTGTCATTAGAGTGGTATACACATCACAGCATATTTCTGAAAACAGTTGCCAAATTCTGTTTTGCAATAAAAAGCCCTGAAAGACAGTACAATTTTAACCTGACGGAAGCAATACTCCAACAAGGTATTTAGGAACATCTAAAATCTAGCCAACCATTATGTGAATAACTGAAATAACAAACCTATACTTGGGGAGGGGGAAATCAAAGAATTTTCAACTTTGCAGTTTTCTGTGCTGTTCTTCCACATAACCAGTTATCAGAATACAAAACCAAACATCATGGGATGAAGGCTTTTCCCCTCTGCCTGCTTGTAAATCTTAGTTTATTACAACAAATGAATTTAAGTGGTCAAAAATAGGTTGCTCCTGTTGTTCTGTGGAAAAGTCCACCATATCAGGACTGTGTGCTTCCAGCTCACCCTCAAGCTTATATACTGCTCATTAAGAACATTTCAAGTGTCCCAGTAAAAAAAAACATTACATGTAGCAGAACATTTTCGACATTTTGACAAATTTATGACTGTCATTAATAGAACAGTCATAAATTTTCTGACTGCAAATTAAGCTCGGGAGAAAAAAATTATGTAAGACTTGAAACAAAACAAAAAAATACTGGTCCTTAGCAGATGCTCTCTACAGTCACAGCGAGATCACTACAAGTAACAGGGCAGATAGTGAGACTACTGCTATTCAAGCATTATCTAGATGACTCTTACTCAATTTACCAGGGCTGTATTCTTGTAAAGGCTAAAAGAAAATGCAGGCACAGGCAGCACAGGAATGTATCATCTCAATTAACCTATTATCTGTCTAATTTTTAAAGCAGCCAGTATCAAGGAAAATTAAGTCTAATTTGGAACCAAGAGGATGTTGTGAGCAGAGGACGAAACAAAAAAGTGACACATACTTTAACAGCATCTTTGGCATCAACAACAGCAAGGTCTCGAAGTGCCCACGCAGTCTGCCTTTTGTAAAAATCTCCCTTGTCAGATTTTTTCACTTTTACCACGTTTACTTGGACTGGCCGTTCCGTTGTCACTATTAAATGAAGTAAGAGAGTAATTTCAAAACACACATGCGACTTTCACATCTGTTTCTGCTGTACTTCAACTTCTGAAACAAATTATCTGTGGGGGAGATTTTGCAGTATTTATTTGATGGAAAGAGACCCTTCAAAACATTTTCATCCACAGCAACCATAGCTCAGTTCAAGTCTCAATCAAACAGGTATACATCTCTATACAGCTTGTGAGGTAATGAACCCAATTTACAGCTATTTCTTTGATACATCACATCTTCGACCATGACCATTTAACTGACAAGCACAGACACAACTGAAGAGTATAGTCAGAATAAAAATATTTTGGGGCATTTTTTAGTCAAAAAAATAATCTAGCAAGCTAATTTATTGACAGATCAACCCAAAGCACCTAATTTTTTTGAAGAGATAAAATGTAGTAAACATACACTTAAAGGAACATTAGAACTCAATTCAGTTGCTGTGCCTTTCCTTAGACTCTAACCAATACTCTTTAAAGCATTTTATTTAGGCTTATCAGTCCAGATGATTGTTAAACCTGTTCTAAGCACTACATAAAGCCTGCTCCAAAAGCCCACTAATCCCAAAAGAATAATTTTTGATTCTTTCATTTCAAATTACAATGAGATCCATGAATAAAAGTAGTGGGCTTTGTTTCTTTTTTTGGTAGAAGCAATAATGAAAGTATAAGCTACAGCTAATTTTCTCCATTAGGAATGGAAAGCACCTGTTTTACACAGGTCAAGAAAAAGAATTATACATAAAGCTAAAACAAATGCAACCAAATAAAAAACAAAGGTGAAGACAAGAAATACAGTGTGGTATGCCTATGTACCTGTGGCACACAAAAAGCAGTTCCTCTTCTTTTTGCCTGCTTTGCACACGTTCACAATGCTCAATAAACGTTCATCATTGGGAGTGAAAATATCCCTCTGTAAAGCATGCTTGATCGCAGTCATTTTCTCTCAGCTGAAAGATTTTAGGAAGTAAAAATAAACTCAAGCACATTTAACAGCACACACACAAAAAAAAACCAGTCATACTTACAGCAACTACAGAATTTTAAAACTCAATTTTACAAGTAACTTACTGAATCATAATCTAGACAGGCATGACTTGGGTAGAAGACCAGACCACTTTATGAAAAAATCTAAAAAAAGCTTACTCTCTTATTTCAATTAGACAACTGTAATTTATTAACACTTGGTTGATCCTTCATCTTAATTTAATGGAGTGCAAAAAGCGTCTTTGTAGAAAAGAGAAATATTACACATTAACATAAAAAAAGTTGAAACTGGAATCAAGAAAAAGAGACCATCCAATGCTCAATCTTGTAGAATTCAATCACATAAGAAAGCCCAAAAAACAACAAACGAAACAAAACCAAAAACCCCACCAAGCTCCAGAAAATTAAGGAATTAGCCATATTCACTTGATGCAGAAACGTTCCTCACACTACATAGAGATTCTATCTAGCCTGAACAGAGAAACACATTAGACATCACATTTCAGTGTTTTTATTTAAACACAGAAGCTTCTGTATTATCTAAGCCTTAAAATTCTACAATGCATTTAAAGCATGATTAATACACATGACACACTATACTGCTTGATGCTGAGACAATATATGGAGTTTAATTTCAGGTTGGCTTGTTCTCTTGAAGATGCCTGAGTTGCTTTCTCTGATACGGGAAAGACAAAATCTTGGGCACTACAGCAATTTTAAAGATTCATAACTCAAGAACTTTGGGAAAACAAGGGCCACCATGCCAAAGTGGAAACAGTATTGTCAAGTGCACAGAGCTCAGGGCACGCTGTTTACATGACACCCTATGGTAATGTACCACTCCATAGCTGCTAATAATTTTCCTTCTCTTCATCAAATGCTGGGCCCACCTTTTGTTTCCCAAATCGTATCAGGTTGCCATTCCTGTTACTCTTCAACAGATGCATAAGATGAACATACAAAATGCCAATAATCTGCTGCATTTCAGATTCAGATGCCTCTTTCCTTCCTCATTTAGGATTTTATTTTCTGCTCTAAGTCATGATCAAACTGCTACAAATTTCTAACTCTCCCATTTCAGTGCTAACACAAGTTGTCCAGGTTAAGCAGAATACACCTTTCCCATAAAGCATAACGTGATAAATCCAAAATCCAAGACTAGCTCTCACATACAGTTCAACTTCTATTACAAACTCAGTCCCTTTAGTCACAGCCACCAAAACCTTCACAGTATGCCAGCATCAAGCACAAAATCAACCTTTTCACACTTGAATCCTACTGACTCCAAGAACCACAGAATTTAGCCTAAGGAGCTGGAAATAAAGCTCCTTCCTCAGAAAAAAAAAGCTTCAAGAAAGCAGAGACCACACCAGACTCAGATATATCCCTTTAGACATTGCTGTGCTCTTCCCTGTAGTGTTCCAGGCAAAGACTACGTGAAATCTGTCAGAGACATCCCATCACAGACGCGGCCTGTCCAGGAAAGACACGCCAGATGCGGCACAGCAATGTGATAAGGCTGCTCAGCACTGCTTAGCCTCTCTCAGGGTGCAAACAGGAAAACACGCTACGCCTGCATCCTACCGCAACACAAGGGCGCAGCCCAACCACAGCACCCCCAGCAATCAATCAAAAGATCAGTCAGAACAGGAAAACTCAGAAGTGCTACCTGCAGCGGCGGCGGCCTCCGAAGGCCCGTCCGACACCACTTCACCGCCTCCCGCCTGCGAGTCCCGCACAAGCCGCCCCCGACCCGCTCCCGCCACCGCCCCGCCCCGAGCCCGGCGGCACGGCCACGGCCGAGCCGGCCCCAGGAGCACCGCGGCAGCCCCCACACCCGGACGGGGGAAGGGGCGGAGGGTGCCGGGGCCGCTCGCTCTCACCGCGGCGCCAGGACAGGGCCGGGAAGCGCTGGGAAGGGAAGCGCCGGGAAGGGGAGCGCTGGGCAGGGACGCGGCTCCGCCCGCCGCTGCTTCCGCCCACGTGACGGGGGCGCGCGGCTAGGGTCGGGCTGCCCGCGCAGCGCCCCCTGGCGGGGAGGAGCGGGGTGCGGCGGGCCCGGGGCGGAGCCGCCAGACCAGAAGCGGCTTCGGCGTTCTCGAGGGGCGTGCTGGGAGGGTCTGGGGCTGTTAGGGGACACATGTGTCCACAAAAGAAACGCAGGTAAACCCGGCGCTGAAAGATGCATACAGGGCATTACAGTGTCGCACAATCTCAATTTCGAATTACAGTGTCCATCTCCGACTGCATGCTTGTAATTCCATTTGGCGGCAGCATCAGGATTAACGTGACTTCATAGAATCAGCAAGGTTGGAAGAGACCTTTACGATCGTCGAGTCAGCCATTCACCCAGCACTATCACTGCAACCCCTAAACCACTAAACCTTGTCACCCAATAGCAGATCCCGGGATGGTGACTCCACCACCCCAGGGAACCTATTCTGATGCCTGACAACACTAACAGTGAAAAAGAAATTCTAACATCTAACCCGAATCTCCCCTGTCTCAGCTTTAGGCCATTTCCTCTGATCCTCTCACTGCAGGCACAGCAGGAGAGACCGAACCCCTCCTCACTACAGCCTCCTTCCAGGGAGCTGTAGAGAGCAGTGAGGTCCTCCCTGAGCCTTCTCCAGGGTAAACAAACGCAGCTCCCTCAGCTGTTCCTCACAGGACATGTTCTCTAGACCCTTCATGAGCCTTGTTGCCCTCCACTGGACTCACGCCAGCACCTCAATTTCCCTACTAAAGTGAGGGGCCCAAAACTGCATGCACTACTCAAGGTGAGGCCTCACCAGTGCCGAGTACAGGAGGACCGTCACCGCCCTGTTTCTGCTGGCCCCACTGTTTCTGATGCCTTTGGCCTTCTTGGCCACCTGGGCACACCCTGCCTCACATTCAGCTCATATTCATACTCTGTGAACAGCATTCAGATTTTTGCTTTGCTTCTAGGTAGAAAAACCTGGACTAATTGACCGTCTTTGATGTCAGTGATAACCCAGATGGAAAAATTGTGCTGGGACTAGATTTAGGATTTGGCATTTTACCATGAGAACTGATGTCCAAATTGGCTATAGCTACTTGTAGCCACTGCTGAATTCTGTGAAAACTGGAACTACCTTCCAGTTCAAACTTCGCTGTGAACAGAGGTTCTCCACGGGATCAATACACTTACCTAATTGTTAGCATTGTTAATGTAATTGAGTGCAGAGTTAAGGACAGACTGAAATCATTCCAGATTACTTGAATTGTATATGATTTATTCACATTAGTGTGGCTGATAAAATGTATTTGTCAGGTCATGACCAATAAAGAACAGCAGAAAACATCTTTTCCAAGAGATTGTTGTAAATTGCCAATATGTGGATTTTTAACATGTAAAACTGTGATTCTGTAATTCCTGTATCATATTTCCACTTGATTGAAAGCACTAATTTAGATGAGCTTAGTTGATTACAGCATGGTGCTAACATCAGCAACGTTGTGGGTTTGAGCCCCATATGGGCCATTCACTTAAGAGCTGGATTTGATAATCCTTGCGTGTCCCTTCCCAGAATATTCTGTGATTAAATATGACTGACCAATTAAGTCTTGCTGAATGTACTTTTATTTTCTGACTTACAAAACAACATGCTGTATAAATCTGTAATATATCATTTATGAGGGCCATGGTTAAAATAGAAATTGTAGTTTGGTCATTTCTCAATTCAGCCACAAAATGTAACTGTCTCTGTCTAGATCTATAAAGACTGGACAAGGCAGCCATAAAATATTGGACAAGGTTTCATAAAACTGTTGTAATTAGGCGGAACCCTCTAGTTTCCTATCTTTTAGCTTTAATTATGCTAAAAGAAAAAAGAAACCACACTAAAATGCACTTTTTACTGCTAAAATGTGTTTACACATTGAAACTGACATGAGATCATCTTCCAAGATGCACAGTGCCATCCTCTCCCCTCCTACTTCGGCTTTCCACAGATGCTCTTTACAAAGGACGTTTGATCTTCTGATACTGACTTTAGGGCATGACAAAATAGTCTTAAAGTACATATTAAAAATTACATAATACAATCACTCTCTTTACTAGAAAAAGATTTGTATGCTGAAAGTATTGGGAAATAGGGAGATGACAGGGAAAACAATATAGGCTTGTGTTGGAAAGAGGTATGTTAGTATATGTATGACTTCAAACCACAAAGGAGAAGAAGTATGGGAAATAGCCTAAAAGGCACAGGCTCCCTGTTCCGTTTCACTTCCAAAACTATTTTTAAAATTTTGCACTGATCTGTATTTGCTTAATTTAAGATGCAAGAAAAGATTAATTATCCATGAAAAATAAACCCACAGGAGAGGAGTATTTCTACTTTAAATAAATAAATTTAAATAAATTCTATTGTCATAGGATTCCCTGTATTCGTAATTCTGATTACGAATGTCTATCAAATGTTTATGTAGTACAAGAATAACAATGTGTAAACTACTGATGAAAGTCCACTAAATATGGTTGAACATTATAGTAACTTTTTACCTGTCATCAGTTTCTAAAATGATACAGACAATTATTGGGCAAGAATTCAGTATACATGTACTTTATTTCAAAAGAATGCTCTGAAGTGCTCATATTTAGAGTTCTATGTTTTTATTACAAGATGAATGATGAAAGCTTTTACCCCGAGAAAACATTTCCTTGTGCCTATTAAGCAAAGAATTTGTAAATATTATGGAAAACATTGTGACCTCAACAATCAGTACACAATTCAAACAAGACAATGTATCATAGATAGCAGTAGCGTGAATTATATTTTCTATATTAGATGGTTTTGTGAAACCTGGATGTTGGGCAAATACTTCTTGTAGCTAATACTCAAATGTCACAACACACCTACTTGCACTGGATTATCCCAAAAACATTCTCAAAAGAACAACTGTATAGTGCAAACAATCACTAAAATTACAATCCTTCTCTCTAACAGTAGGTTGCAAATTTAAGACTTAAGTCCTTACAAATTCCACATAAACTGCCCTCACAGCTGTCTTACTATACAGCAATAATTACTAAGATCTGTGTTAGAACAAATGTAATTTACAATATATGCCTAGAATAAATATCTAACTTCCGAATGTTAACTAACCAAAGGTACGGGCTTTCCTATATACACGCAGTAGGATAACATTTAAAAAGTAGAAAGCTGTATATTTTACAGGTTTTCAAATATATTCTCACTTAGTTGATGTTATTTCAATTTTGAATCTGAAGTACATTTACACAAATATTTTCAAAGGCGGGAGTTCACATGAAAGACAAAAGCAAAGTACAAGTCGCAGTACCCTTACACAGCTATCCCATTTTAGGGATGGCAGGTGCTGAGAGAGGACATGAACCAGCCTCTGATTTACTTGGAGCTGACATCACTCAGCTCCAAGTCCACACCCGGTTTAGTCAACAGCCTGCCTTCCTGTGCTCTCTTGGCTGCCAAAGGAGAAAGCTAATTTTCTCCTGCAGGGTGTTTTGACCAGCTTCTCTGAATGAAGCTTCTTTTGGCTTGGCATTTCTTTATTAACTGTGGGATGAACAGCCAGCTAACGTAGCTGACTGACACTGGGCAGGAACACTATGCTTCTTATCACTGTTCCTCTTCAGCTTCTGTTCAACACAGCTGCACCTTATCCTCTGTTTCTACTGTAGTGTACTGCTATCACAAGTCCAGCTGTTACTTTTTGTGGGATGTTCCAAACCACTCAAGTAGACTCCACCCCATGGTAAATGTAGCCCTAAGTACTAATGTGCCTTTAAGTAGTGCACTGAATATGCTTACACTTAGCTAGAAACTGGTGAAAATAATTCTCTTAATTCTATGAATTTTGAAAAGTCTATCACTTGCATACAAAGTAACTGTAGTAGCCAACAACTACTGTTTACATGGATTTTCTTATCTTTTGGTTCAGAGATAGAGACAATTTCTGTTCCCTAACCACGCCTGTTCACAAGCAATGAAGGGCAAGAAAGGAGACATTAATGATATGGAAGTTCTGAAAGGTCTGACAAATAAAGCAATGCTGCTTAAGAACATTTGTTTTCTAAGACAGTATCACAAATAACATGAAGGCCAGAGGGAGTACTAAAAGTTCTGTGGGAAAAATAATATAGCTGCATAGGTGAAAAGTTGGTCCCATGGTACCTGAATGCAGTACTCCTATTCATCAGGATGAGAATTGGATTCTTGTAGGGATGTAGGTGTGATCTCTTTAACGGAGTTCTGTGTTTCAACACATTTGGAAATGGAAATGTGCATCATTCTCATACAGAACTCGATTGATTATTTTCTTTTTTCTACTTCCAGGATAAAAACTAACTGTTAAGGCTCCTAGTGCTGTAAAAGTATTTTGAGTTCTTAATGAAAGATAATTTATACCTCCATGAACATATAAGCAAATGCTGAACTCTGCTTACATACTGACCGTGATAAGTACTGGTTCCATGTTTCCAGTCCAGTATGTATAAGTATTTGCTAGAGTGAGGACCTCCTAACATATATAAATGAATTATCAACTATTTATGTAAAAAGTATGCTCCACTTCTTACTTACATGTAAAATTAAAAAGGAGACACTGCATATCACTTACTAACTTTTTGATCAGATCGTTTATGAAATGCTGGTCAGTGAAAGTCAACCAGTCACCTTAATGTTAGAAAATACATCTTTAGGGCAAACGACAGAGGGAGAGACATAGAAGGCTGAAAGCATAGAAGCAAACCTTCATAACTACTACGAAATCTCTATTGCTGGATGACCAGATTGAATCATCATTTAGGTAGGTGTCATCAAAGTTGACAATCTTGAAGTCCTTCTTAAGGTACATCGCATTCAGTTTGCTTAGTGTTCGAGCAAAGGTATATTTAGATGCACAACTATATGCTTCCATATTGTAGACTTTGTGGAAATGCATGTCAAAATATGGATTATCCTAAAAAACAAAAATTGAGAGAGAATGAAATTATTACACATATTACAGTGTTAGAATTGCAATTTGTTGTTCTCTGCCCAGCTGCCTGCAGGGCCTTTTCTCTGTAGGATGGGCTCTAAAGGACTTCACATACTTCTGCTATTCATCTTAAAAGGTCTTTTAAAACTTTAAAAAGTTGCAGCTGTAATTCTTTGTCATTGGGAATTTTTTCTGAGTTAAATTCTCCAAGTTTGGTCAAGCAATACGCTGTAATTTGTTGGGATTGTACAGTCTTGTTTTGAACTGAATCAATTTGTTGTGTTGCCTAAAACACAGTATATGAAAAGCACTTGACTTGGACTATAACTGTCTATGACTGTGGGAGAAGAAGAATATTGATTGCCCTTCCTGCCTTAGTTGTATTTCTTTGTGATTTCTGGCTCTTTGACACAATTAATCCTAGCAGCAGATAAATTCTTTTAAATTCTATGGATATGAATACCTATTATGAATATTTATAGCAGTGTTAATTACCCCATGAGTTTGAGGTACATTTAGGCTTTTCTTTTCTTTAATCAAAAATGAGACAGATTTTGATCATCCCAGTTGTGAAAGGCTGAATCATTTCTGAAGACTATTTTAGCACAATGCTTCAGAAGAAAGTTAAATTCATGCAGCAAGTGATAAGGAAATCCTCTGGCTACCTTGTCTGGGGAAGAGACAGGAGTGTCTCCAGAAGCTAGTTAACTTGGAGAAGGGTTGTAAATGATTATTAGTTTTGTCTTTTTTTCCCCCTCAGGCCTAAACTGCTGAGAGCTCACAGGGTGAAGGGATACTCTGGAGCTGAGTTCACCTACTCTGTTTCCTGCATTCCTAGTTTTGACCTTGAGGGCGATGTGCACAGGACAGAGCAGGAACAACCCCAGTTTGTCATTTGCCTTGGAACAAGGCTCTGAAACATTTCTCATGGACTCTTGGTTTCTCTTTCAAGTGAACATAAAATAGAGTTCAGATTACATATGCTAGTGAAAACACTTTCAAAGGGAAAAAAAATGTACTTCTGGACTACATTTATTACACACAGACAGCTATTAAAATGTCTTATCATACATGCAGTAAGATATTAACATATTCTTCTAGCTTTTGTAGAATAGGATTTAATTCTTGTTTTGGTATTGTTCTGTATTGCACTACTGCAGCCTCATTTTACCCTTCTGAAATTGTATCTGAGAGATCAGGACTTTTTCAGCAGCAAGGTCAGCCAGATCTAGCCAAAGCTATTTCATATTTACACACACAAATAGGCAAATACTGAATTGATGTGAATAATGTGAGATTAAGCTATGTGGAAGACACAATTTTGTGAGCTATCATGCACTTGCATGATATTTTACACATTGACTTTGTCACATAGAGAACAGGTTCATACATTCGAATGAAGGGGTCACAGTCTCCATAAAAATTTTTAATGAAATTTTGTTTTCAAATACACTCTAAAATCTATTACATTAACTGCAGTTTACACTGGAAGCTGCAGATGGAGAACTTTTATTATCAAATAGGATGACCAAATTAGACCTGAAGCTTCTGCCTCAGGTCTCAACCAGAGAGATGAAGGCTGTTATAATGAATGAGCCAACAAAAAAAAATCTCGCCTTCCTCTTCCCCTGGAAGAGTTCAATGTGATGTGGAGACTCTCACATGCAATAAAGCCAAAATTCCTTAGTAACATAACTTTATTTTTCAGATAATGCATTTTAATCGCATTTTAATACTTGTATCCCACATTGCAAAACAAGAAAATTATTTTCCACGTACATAATGCATAATGTAACACTTACAGTATCTGCTTCTTTTCCATCAATCATCTCCAGATCTTTCAAAAACCACTTTTCAACTATTTCATATTTCTCCTCTCGGTCCACTCGCCAGTGTTTAACCATACATATTTCTACTTCTTTACTTTTAGTTACTGCAAGAAAAAAATAGTTTACATATGCAAGCAAGTACTTCCCAAAGTTACGATAATTCAACCATGACAGGCAGGGTTGTATAGGGTTATACTGGACTTGGTAATTTTATTTTGCCTAGGTAGTAGGAATAGTGCCATGTTGTCTGTCTATGAAACCTGTCAGCTTTAAGTAGATTTATGATTTACCTTACTCGCCCTGTGAAGAGGGAGTCTTGTCTGTTCAAAAGCCTTTAAAATATGAATTCACTAGCAGTGCAATGAAAGCCTCATTCTGGAACTGGGTCTGCATTATCCTACTTACTTCAAGAGGGAGTCTTTTTGAGGTGCTACAGTTAGAAGACTGCATAACTTCTGCCAAGGTTCTGTATTTGCATGGCTTGTGCTCTACTTTACATTCTGTGAAGGAAGTTCTCTTATGAAGCCATTACTATTTAAAAGCAAAACTCTTATTTCCCTATAAAATATGTAATTAGGCCACTTAATGAAATTAACATTGAAAATTTTTCTTAAAGCTTCCAGTTGTCCAACGCTAAATTTATAGAAATTACTATTTTCCAACTTAGGCAGGAAACAAGATTAAAAAGATAATGAACATGCTTTTTGCAATAACTACCATTATTAATTGATTACCTTGAGTGCTGAGTAGGAGACTGGATTTCTGTAACAGACAATTATGAGTGTGAAAAGTACCAGAGCCTGAATAATCTCCTGCACATCCAGTTGCTGATGGCTGCAGGGCAGGCCACATTCCCAAGCTATCTGGTAGCCCAAGTTATGGTCAAGAAGTCGCCTACGTCTGGCAGGAGGATTTCGACATCATAGCATGAGTCTAGGATCACAGGAGCAAAATGCTTTTATTTCTAAATACTGCCTGAAGGTTTGAAACCCCATTTTGAAACTTCATTAGTTTTACCTTCTTTCTGTTAAAACATGTCTTACTTCTCACCTGCTTGTAAGAAAATCGTTATTAAATAACAACAAAGTATATATGTTGGAGATTTGCCTTCTTTCCATTGCAAAGAAAAACAGTGGAAAAATATATAAATTGATCATAATTTCTCTCAGCCTATAGCTTCCCTGCCTGGGAAATACAAATCACTTTTTTTTTCCTGGTCCTATCAATCATAGTTGCTCAGTCATTTTTAACCAAAAGACCACCACGGTGTTATCTTCCATGGAGAACTTACAATGGTTTTCATTTGCAAGCAAATCTAGCAGATTAATCTTAGAAAGTTCTCTTCATACTTTCAGTTTCACCCATTTTGTTTGTTGGTTTGCTAGCTTGTATGGGAATGTGTTGTCTCCCTCAGAGTTAAAACAAAAGGAAGCAAACCCAAGCCCCAAGTCCTCTCAAAAACACAAAGGGATGTCGTAGGGGCGCCCAGGTCCCCACACTGCCACTGCTCTACCTCTCCAACAACAGAAATCCTGTGAGATAAGGACAGAGCACAGATGTAAGGCATAATGAACCTTGTGGTGAAACTTAGGAACTTAGGTATGCTATTTTCAGTTAAGAGAAAAACAAAAAATTCCTTCATTTTACATACTGCTTGATCTTGCTCTCAGTTAAGAGAGCCAAAGCGAATTTTTTTTTTAAATTT
>VZTI01005041.1:331232-380587 GCA_013397865.1 Struthidea cinerea | reverse complement strand
CGCCGTCTGAGCCAGGTCCCGGAGGTGCCGTCGGGGCTCCCGCCCGGGCTGTCCCCCGGCCGGAGGGAGGGGAGAGCGAGCGGAGAAGGATTCAAAGTAATCACACTAGAGGCGATTTACAAAAAAAAGAGAGCCGTCAACGCAATTCTTTTCATCAGTAGATGAAAGCGCTGAGAAATTATAAAGGATTAGGTAGCCTTATGGCTGTCACCAGCGTTCCTCCAGTAATAGCTTTTTGGCTATTAATAGCGTTAAGGAGAAAATTACCTTATGCCACTCCTTATAAACAGAAAGTGAACTCACCTCTGGAGTCGTCGTCAGAGGGCAGGTGCAGCCTGGGCACCATCCCCAGAATGGTGCTCTCTTACACATATGAGAGCTCTTTCATATCAGAGATGAGTGTAATTGCAGAAATTTTGGTTGCTTCTGCCACTCTGCAGGTGTGTGGGTAAAGTTCCTGGAGTTGGGCACTCTTCTAATTCCAGTATCCATGGCAGCCTGTGCTAGGGTTTTGCCCTTTGGGCTTGTTTCTGGCTGCTTATAAAAGTTTGGATATTTTCTTCTAATTCTTATCCTCAAGCTTAGTATATCTGAATACTTTACTGAGTTTTTCATTCTTATGATCTCAATGCAACATAGAAAGAATTGTACCTTGGAATGAAACTGAGTGCTAAAGTGAAGACAACATTTAGAATCTGAGGTTTTTTTTAAAAATTGGCAGTATTAGAATTATTTAGTGGCAGAGGTCTACATGGTGCTTTGGCGATGTGAAGCGAAATGGAATCAAGTTAAAATGATGTCAGATTAGGGAGAATCATCCTCTGCTATAGATATGAAGCATATTGGGTTGACAAGTGGGAAAGGACTGAAAAGGAACTAGGTTTTGATTTTTTATGCTTTCTTTTGGTCCCATGTGTTTGGAAACACAGTTGTGATTTTTAGATATATAGATTAATTTCCATCTCTGATTTGGGAGAGTAAAATTACTCTAAGTGTCAGGTTTTATAAGTATGGTGCTGAGGGACACATTTAATCTCTTACCTTTAAAGGCTTATTTTAGGAAACAAGCAAGATGCTGATTTCCAAATCAAGACACCTGCATATCAGGAAAATGCCTTATTATGGAGACTTTCCAGAGGATATCTGAGGCACAGGGATGCCCAGGTTCCTGCCCACTTTGAGGACTTGGCCATGCCTTGAATATGGGACTGCTGTACAAATTGGCTTGCACTTCACTGTCCCTCTCTGTCGGCCAGACCTTGGCAGAATTGTCAAGGCTTCAGTTCATCACCACCAGTGTTAATAGTGCCATGGCTGGAGGTTTCAGTGCTCATACTCAGTGCCAGACTCCTCATTAGGAAGCTGCTTTTGGCTCTGCCAGTCTGTAGCTCATGTTGCATCTCAGATTCTTCAATATTTTTTTTCAGTTCTGAAGCAACAAAAGTACAGACAAAAATACCTTCAGAAAAGTGCTTGTAGCTCTGGAAGAATTTTCAATCAGTTTTTCCCTTGTTAAAGGTTCGGCTGGTATCAGAGAAACTACCTAGATGGCAAGTGCAGCATCACTGGCATCTTGGAAGTGATGGCACTAAGACAGATGTGGTGCATAGATCTGATCTTTCTTAAATAAGATTGTCATTTTTCACAGTTTGATCATACTGTAAGTTTCCACAAGAGTGTTTTGAGGTTTGATATGTTAATATTATTCTGCAATATCCTTTATTGTATTCTCAAATGCTGCATTAAACAACCCCTCTGAGTATACAGGTAGAAAGGTGCAATGATGATTTTAATGGGTAATGTTTTAACAGGAAACATAAAAATTTGTAATTCACTATTGCTCTTGATTCTTTCGATTCTTTATTCACCCATCCTCTGTTACAACACAGCAGATTTCAGATGCACCTTAGCTGCCCAATTCCCAGCAGTCTGGAAGGCAACAGCTGGGCTGTGACTCACAGGGCCAGCAAGGATACACTAACCATGGACCAGGATCAACTTATCTCTCTGACACCCAACATCCCAGCCAGTCATCCCTGCCTGAGATAATACCACACCTGAATGAGGGTCTTATAGACATAAATCAGAACAAACTAAACTAAGTGTGATGAGGGCCACAAAGAAATTTACATCCAAATTTAACTGGGATTTGCATGTAACTGTCCAGATAGTTGAATTAGAGAAGACTGCGAAAGCCACACAACCCCTAACCCAGCCAGTAGTGTACAAAGGGAGAAGTAGTCAATGGGGAAGTGTCTTAGACCTCTCTGCTAAATATTAATTACTTCTGTACCTTTTTTCCCTGTCTTTCCCCTGCAATTTTTTCCCATGTCCAAGTAGAGTTTTCTTTACTGTACCCAGGATATTAACTTTAACAGATGTAGCAGCAGGTCCTAAAAGGATAAATCTCTTTAATCTTTATTGTTTCTCAGTCACAGTGTTAGGGTAAAAATCTATTCACCAGCTTTAGAAACAGTATTTATGATGGGTCCCTCGACTCCTTTGGATCTACTAGTGGGCATTAGTATATGCATGTAACTTGATTATTTGAGGCTTGATCCAAAATGCATTAAGTTAATAGGAAAATTGTCTTTAGTTGTGGTGGGCTTAAGAGTAGTCATTACTGGCACAGTAGAATAGCTCCTGTGTTTAGGTGGGACTTCACTGTGGTCTGCATGTTGAAGCCCTCCAGAAGATGTGCATTTGATCTTTCTCTCAGTTCCTGGCACACCCTTACAAAGTAGTGTTTGCTGGAAACATCTTTCCCATTGCTCCTTGTTTGACGATGTCATGAAATAATGGAAAGGAAAATGCAACATGAAGAATAACTTCTCAGAGCTGCAAAGAATCCCTATAAGCTGAAAAATATTATTTATAATAGGCTTTACTTTCCAATAGCTGCTGTTTCCTTTTGAGGTTTCAGCCAGGTATGGTTTTCTCTCTTAACAATTAGTTTATTATCTGTAAATATTCTTCACGACTTTGAGTCTCCAGACCACTTTTTCAACATCATAGCTGAGATTTTAGAGTGTAAACTAGAAGCTGTGAATGACATTCTACAGTGACCTAGCTGTACAGAGTACTTTCCAAAGCTGACTTCAGAAAACTAATTCTGAATGGTCATCATTTTTTCCCTGTGATTTACTAATGATTCACTTTTCTCAGGTCTCTTTCCCCACTGACATTTATAGATGATCTGGCTCCTAATTATGGCTAGTTATTCCCATGTTTTTGTAGCTATGCCAATAAACTTAGATCTCTATGCAGTGAAGCATAAACCTAACTAAGCTGTCCTGAAAGCTCTTTGAAGCAGCAGAGATAGCAGTGTTTCATGCAGAAGTGCTACTCAGTAAACAACAGCTTGAGACGCTCAGATTTAAAATAGAAGCACAGAAATACATGAAGTAGAAGACATCAGTTGGTTAAAATGTTCTTGCAGAACTGCTTTTCTCCTGAATGTTTTGGGGAGCCCATTGAAAGAGTCTCGTACCAAAACCAGGATATTTGGGTGCTCAAAGAGAATGACTCAAGATTTCGTCAGTTCTGGTAAAGAACACTAAATCCCAAATGTGGCTGATGTCTTTAATGTTATGATGTAATTACTTGATTTTAAAAAGCAGTACTGTACTCTTTTCTTGGAAGAAAGGAGGTAAAAGAGTTTATTCTTGATTTTATTTAACTATAGCTCAAATTCCTCAAGTTTACATTGACTTTATACTGGTTTATTATTTTCAAAATGTAATCATCAGTGTCATTGGGATAAATGGTCCCATACCACGCCAACATCCAATCCAAAATTTTCCTTTCTTTAGAAAATCACAGGATAGTAACCAGATGCTGTTTTATAGATGGAGTTTGAGAGCGTATTTTGAAACGTAGCACAAAATACAAAATATCCAATTATTCTATGAAGAATTTACAGATGTTGAATTTTACACATCTATGAACTAAAAATTAGGGGTGTAAGTAAATTAACTTAAATAGTAAGACTTTCAGTTCTTGTTCAGCAGAGCACCTAATAACACTTTGATGGATTGGAGCCACATTTAATTAACTGCGTGAAATCCTGGCATGATGGATTCAGCACTTTGTTATTCAAATATAACCCATTCAATATCATACCGTTTTCTTTGTGAAGGTAAAACCATAAAGATAGGAATAAAGTTAAAAAAAAAAAAAGAGTAAAAAAAGTTAAATCCTATGAGTTTCTTGGGATACAAATGACCATTAATCTTCTGACAGCTGAAAGCTTTTGAAATTTTAGCTCAGGATTTTGACAGCTGTGTTTAAAACAGTACCTCTTGGTGATGTTTTCTAAAAATACAGATGAGAACACATAGTAGAGTTACATTGATCAAGAAGTTAAGAAGTATCTTGATAATACATTAGAAGTAAATTAGGTTGTGATGCCAATCAAAGTGCCCTTTTATGTTCTCATTTTCTTGTAAATTTTTTAATAAATGGATTTTTTTTCTTCCAGAGTTACCCAGAGCAACTTTAACAGATGTTCTGTCAAAAGCCTCTTTATATTTTTTAATAATGATTTTCATCTCTACCTCTGTAGTTGCAGGTAATAAATTTCATTTGTCTTGGCACAAGAACCATTCTCTTCCCTCATAAAAATTGAACATTATTATTAATGTAGATAGTCAATTACTTCAGATTAATGTGGATTTATATTTTAAATCAATACATCAACGTGATGCAAAGCACTCTTAAAACACTATAAACTTCTGATGGATATCTAATCCACTTTTTAAAAATTCATAGAGTCGGGAATCTATGCAACTGCGTGATTTGTATGGATATTGTATTTAGGGCATGAGCACATAGTTGACAGTTGTGTGGCTTAAAATATGTTTTATTCTATATAGATCTTTGTAAGTTCTTATCCGGCCAGTTACTCAAAAAGGTTAACGTCAAATACTTTAAGAGAAGAAATAAAATACAAAAATGTTGAGAGTAAATTTAACTCGTCATGGGAAAATATTGATAAGGGAATGGTGGACACATCTCCAAATGCTTTCAAAGGTGGCTGCTGTTGTCAAAAAGCTCAAATGGTCAATTATAAAGTACAGAGTTCAGTATAAGGATAATTACCACAAATGTAATGACCCAGCATTTGCAAATTGTGTGATCTGACTTAAAAAAATTTCTAGCTTCCTCTTCCTGGAGTGCTGAATTGAAGCCAAATGGCCATTCTGCATTGCTGAGTTTAGTGGAGTCCTGTACGTGGAAGAAACTACTCGCAGATGAAAGTATTCACAGGACTAGTAGATCATTCACCTTTCTCACAACAGCATCAACTTGATCCAGCTTGTTGATCTGGTCTGCTCCTAATCTGAGCCACAACTTCTGCAGTGGTCATAAAGTCTCATTTCTTGCATACCAAACTGCAGCACTTAAAGATTTCTAGCCCCCTGTTTGCTTTACCCAGCGCGTGTTCTTGGAACTCTCTGGGTGCATAAACGCAGAAAGATTTGATGCAGGACATTTGAAAAACAGAGTAGGTGTCCAGGGCAAACTTCTGCTTTTTTGGACTTGATAACTCCCTAACATTTGGTGTGGAAAACTTGGATTCATTATGGTTTTTTTCTTGGTCTTCATTCAATTCTTACATTTCACTGCAGAACTGGAAATAAAAAATTAAAATTACATATTGGTGTAAGATCAATAAAATAAAACTACAGGGTGCTTCATCATTTTTTCTTGTCTGAAATTTGAGTTGGAACCAGAGAATATTGTATAATGATGGAAAAAGTGTGCATCAGGCCTCAGTTCACAAGCTGGATTGCACTTAACATCATCAGTTCCCCATTGCCTTCTTGTAGTAAGAAGAGGTCTTGACAGTCTAAGCAATGCTTTTCAGAAGCTGATGTTGCACATATGGTTAGGGTTTTCCTGTAACTGCATTTCTTAGCCTCCCTTTTCTCTCCTTTCGTAGACAGACATATAACATACATAGTCTTTCCCATTAGCAACTGAGTAAAGGACTGGGTGAAGACAAAGAAAGATCCATGGAAGTGTAGACCAGGAGCCTGCACCTAGTTTGGCATGGCTGATCTCTGCCCTTGAGTGGACTCTGCTGATGGCACTGACCCAAATTGGCTGACAGCACACAGATGGCCTGGGACTGTATAATTAGAAAATTATCAGTCTTGTCCACTGGAAGGTCTGCTGCACTTCCAGCATTTGCTGTGTGAAGTAGATCTATTCTTTTTATTACAATTATTTTTATTAATTCTATTAATTTATTTTATTAATCTTTTCTCCAAATGTATTTTATACTGCTGTTGCAAAAGGTGCTGCAGTTGATGAGACACAGAATTTCAGAGAGATTTGGCCTTCAGTAACCAAGGAGCTAGAGTCACAGCTCTGAATTCTTTGGCAAAGACCTTTGAAACCTTTTGGTTTTTGCTAAGAGCTGTCTTAAAAAACCCCAGCCAGCTAGTTTCATCTAGGATCAACGTGGAAGTTGTCAATTCTGCTGTAATTACTTGTCTTCCACTGAGCAAGTGCATCTTTATTAATTAAAATTAGAAAATGCTCACAGATAAGGCCATCTTTTGTATAACAAGCTTGAAATTCCTGTTTGGTCATTAAATAGTTATCTCAGTCTCTAGTCTTTATTTTAAGTATATTCAAGTTATTACAGATGGATGCAGGCTTGTTTGCCTTATTAGTTTGAACAACTGTGTCAAGTTTTCTAGCTTTTTTCTCTAGTGTGCACAAGACTCATTTGATGCTTTATTTTAACTTATTCAAATTCAGTTCCTTAATGTTGTTGCTAATATCACTTTTGTTTCTTGCTTAAAGCCAGTCACACAGAACAATACCTGCGAAGTCCTTTTTTATGTTGCAGACTTTCCATGTGTGATTCATTCAAGTGGTCCCCATCCAGCTATTGGAGAATGAAAGTTTGAAAAGGTTCTGTGCTTTTCCACTCACTCATTTCTACACTAAATCCTGAAATAAGCATAGGCTTATTTTGATTATGCTGTCAATGCTACTGTGCTACGACAGTGCAATGACACCTTTACTTCTATCACAAGCAGCATGTGCTGAAAGCCAAGTATCTAGATTGAGGAAAATCTTTAGTAAGCACTGGTTTATGTGGCCTTTTTGAATTAGCTGTTATGTGAACGACATTTCAGGGGAATTACTAGTGATCTCTGAAGTTGAAAATAGGCTGTGCAAAGTGCCACAGCAAAATATTATGTCAAAATTGTAAATAAATGGCCAATATTTTATTGTATTAAAAAACTGGATTGAATCCTGAACCAATAGTGTGGAGTTTACACACTCAGTCCATGTGGGTGATTGATACAGAAGTCTGGCAAAACTTATATCCACAATGCATTAAACACACAAATAAAATTTTTCTACTGCTTCACCTGTAGGAACTCAAAATTGTTCAAATTTTTTGCCTTTAAAAATGTTTGCACCTGAGAATAATAGAATAAAAATAATAAACAGTATCTTTCATTCCAGCATAGTACTTCTGGAACAGACAGAAGCAGTTTCCGTGAAAAAAAAGGCATTTCTTACATTGGTTATAAAGTATAAAATACCCATTGTGTTGTTTTGATGAGAAGATTTCATTCAATTGCACTGTTTAGTGAATCCAGCTAGAGACTGTTGATTTTATTTTCATATTTTGGTAAATTTTTCCAATAGCCTGGGAACAATACCGAATAAAAGCATCGAATATATCCGTCCTCCCACCTCAATGATTCAAGCATATTGCAACAGGTTAATGAATTTTCATTATGTCTGCCAAACATAAAAACATTTCAGAATCAAGCCCTTTTACTGAACTAATTAAATAATTTGTTTATTCTGCAACTAATTAAACCTGGTTTCCAAAGAATTTCTGCCTGCTGGCTGGTTGATTTTGTCGCAGAGTTGCACGATGGCTGTGGGAGACCTACTCCCTGCTTGGACAGCAGATCAAGCTGGTGAGGCCTGCTGTGAATCCCTAACCAGAGAAGAAGTTTTGATCATAATTAATGTCTTATTGGACACCAGAGAATCCACATCACCCCAGTTTCAGTTTCTTCTGGAGCGGGTGCCCTGATAGAGCATGGACTCCTGCTGAAGCACATGCTGATCTGGGTGTGCTCTCTCTTGTGTGGCTTTTTAAATGTCTGTCAGTAACATTAACCAAGAGATGGGGAAATTGGGTGTGTGGCAATAATGATTGCATGCACTTGCATGTGTGCCTTTTGTACAATTGCCTTTTGTAAAAATGTTTTCTAGGCTAGAACGTTGCAGAGGATTATGATGGTTTAAATTATAAATGTACATTTTAAATAATGTACACATAGCAACACGTGTGCCACTGTTTTCCTTGGTGTATACTGTTTTTTCATCGCTTTGCTTTGCTCCTCTCCTCTCCAGCTGCTTACCCTTGAAGCAAATGAATAATCTCATCGGATTAACTGTTCTCATTTAAAACAAAGTGCATAAACAAATATGTTTTGAAGTGTTTTTCTTTCATTCAAGTAATAACTTTTTGTACTTCTCTTTTTACTAGATACATTGACAGGAGTGCCCTGAGCGATGTTCAGCTTAGGCTGTCTCATGTTGGAAGAACTCTGTTACTCAAAGCCAGTGATTATTTTACAGATAACCTGGTTAATATTTTTGTTGTCTATTTATTCTCCATAGTAAGAGTACACAGCAGGAATAGCTCTGATACCAAGAAGATAAAACAGTCACATTAAGCCAAAAGGGAGATTTTTCCCTGCTTCTCAATATCCTGCCTTGACTCTGGAGTAGTGGTACAGAAAGTGGAGTATTGGTACAGAAAGAATCCAAGTTGGACCCATGCAAGTGGTCTTTCCTAAACCCAGCTAGGTCCTGGTAATCAATGCCTTATGGACATTCTAATGCTGAGACTGTGTTCAGTCCATTATGTTTAGTAACCATCAGTAGATCTATCTTCTATGAAATTATCTAACTTAATTTTTAAATTGTTTATACTTTTGTCCTCCTTAGCATCCTTTGGCAGTGTGTTCCATAATTCTGTTAATATGTTGGATAAAAAAAGTATTCCTTTCTTTTCATTTTAAATCTGCTATCTGAAAATATCTTTGGATATCTTGTGTTGTATCTCGTGCTTGTGTTGTAAGAAGTGAAGGGTTACTTTCTGTTTTCAAATGGTTTGTGATTTTGTAGCTTAGATCATATCCTCGCCCTTAGTCATTTAATTTGCAAACTGAACGACCCTAACCTGTTTACACTCTCCTTACATCTCTGGTCAGTCTTCCTATGTCTGCCTCAAGCTTTTTCTTGTTCTATTGTTGAAGAGTATCTCTCTGCTGAATGTAGCAGCCCATCAAAATACCACCTACTTGTCAGTCACTGTCAGCTCTAGATTTGGCCAACCTGAAAAAGTTTGTATTCTCAATAAGTTTTGTTACCTCATTATTTACTACCTTTTTTTCCAGTTTGCTTGTCTATTGGACAGTTTAAGTTCTAATGGTCCCTGAAAGACCTGAAATAAGTGGTTTTTTAGTGAAAACTAACCATTTGTTTCTGCCTTTTGTTTCCTCTATTTTCATGGGTTCATGGGAGGAATTTCCTTTTTACCGCATGCCAGCCTTACCTATGTCAGTCTCTTTAGTTCTCTTCAGAGAAATCTCTCAGAAACCTGTGTGTACTCCTTCAACTGGACAATGTGAGCATAGGATTGTCTGCTTTTTTGGACAGTTTAAAATATGTACAACCATGACTTATCCCTGCAAAGAAAAAAGGTTTCTTCTGTGATAGGTTGTTTCACAAGTTACTTTTTATCCTGTGAAATATTACAGTTTCTACCCATTTTTGTGGTATGCAATGTCAGACACACAATGCTGTCAAATGTTGTCTACTCAAGGAGACTTATTCCTCATTTTACCCATTCAGTCCCCATCTTTGCTGTAGTCTGTCCACCTGGTTGACCCTGCATAAAGGCTCCTTCATTTACAGATGTGGCCAGGTGTAAAGGTCTGCCTGGACAGATCACAACAAATTCTTTCTACTTTTTACTATATTTTTGAAGCAGTAGTAAGAAAAAAAATCTCACCAGAGCTCAACACATTTCAGACACAGACTCTGTAGTGGACAGAGCAGGTAAAAAGTCAGCTACTGCGTAAAAGCTGAAACTCGGAAGGTTGTAGCTGTTGGTAGAGTTTTTATTTGTGTAGTAGAAAGCATTCAAATATTAAGTATTTCACAACCTGTATATTATTGTATTTTGTAAAGAATATGTTTTATAGACTGAGATGTACTTCAGGACTTCTTCTGAAGAAAAAAAAATTGTATCTCAGATACTTCCCCATCGCTACTGTAGAAACTTCTATAATTAAAATATTTTAAGTGGGGAAAGTGGGATGCAACCCATATGTTTGCAGAGCCCAAGGTTTGCATATTCCACTAGCTTCAGAACACAGATTTTGAAACGCTTAAGTATTTACTAAATACTTGCTCCAAGCAAAGAAGCCAGCAAGATTGCAGGCAGGTAAGGAGAATAGATTTCTGCTGATAAATAATTAATCCAGTAATGCTGCTGCTCCATATACATAACCATTGTATTTATGCAAATATAATTTAGAAGGAGAAAGAGCATTTGCTTGGAGTGTGCAACATTATTGATAGTCCTGATGTTTTAGGCTATTTCACTTGGAGCTGTCACTCCTGCCTTGAGTATGAGAGTGCTAATCTAGCTGGTATCAGTTTCCCAGTCTTGAGGGAGCTGCACTTGGCAGCCTTTGCTGTGGTATGAAAGAAGGGCAGATGACAGTATCGAACACTGGCAGTGTGTATGCTCTGGGGAAACTTGGCCCTTCAGTATATATTATTAGACATAAATACTAGAGTACTAAAATATGCCAGTGCTCTGGGAGAACTGTGGCTATTTCTCATATTGAAGCAGCAATTTGGGTTGAGTCTTTGCTGTTATTTTACTGGGGGAAACATTCTGCAGAGGGTAAAGAGAGAGAACAAGGGTGAAATGAGATAATTAAGGATGCATGAAAACAGTTCTTTGATACCAGGGCAATGAATATTCAAGATGGGAGATTTATTTGTAGGAGGGTTTTTTTAGACTTTCAAAGTAGTTCAAAGACATTCTCTATAGGGTTATCAAGTTCTTTCTCACAATTAAGCAGGACAAGAAACACATAGAGGGACAAGACGTTTTTCTGCATTCTAAGTTTTAATATACTTATGTAAATAGAGTAATCCTTTTTTATTAAAATAAAGAGTGAAGAAATTTTGATTCCAATTTTTTAGTGGATACAAAATAAACAGGCTTTTTAGATTTAATAGGTATTTGTTTAGTTACATGAATAGGCTAAACCATTTCTGTAAGCATGGGACTTGGTCTATAGCATTTGGCAAATATTGACAAATATTGCCTCCTTTAAGAGGCTGCAATATCATGTGTCTCACTTATCATGAAGGTGACTGTTAAACTAGATGTCACCTTCTAACGCTTTCAGTTCCAAATTTTTGCAAGCTGGTTTTATTTTTCCTTTGGTCAGTTTACAGAATTGGCAGTATAATCAGTGTTCTGTTCTACCAAATATTTCTTAATATTTCTTAAATTTCAAAGAGCCCTTTTTTAATGAAAACATGGGGGTTTTTTTACAAATAATTCCAAAGAAGAGCAGAACATTTCAGTATTTATCTAGTAAAAACACACCTTCAAGCTATAATTTATCAAATGTAGAGGAAAGAACATTGCACCACTTGCCAAACAGGCAGTATTTTCAAATAAAACCATACCCGAAGTCTCATAAAAAAATGTTAATAATATCTTAGGCTCTCGACCTTGTGAAGTAAAATGTTGACAATTATCTTTCTGATATTTTGCAAATTAAGCCACAGCCCCCCCAAACTGTGTCCAAAGGAGTTAAGAAATAAATGTCCACTGTAGCAAAATCAATGCTATGCTGCATAGTAAAACTAGTGTGCTAAAGAGGATTCTCTTTAGAATGTTAAAGATGATTATTTAAGTTTAAAATCCTTCAAACTATTCGAGAGATTTCTTAGCTTCCTATCCTATCCTATCCTATCCTATCCTATCCTATCCTATCCTATCCTATCCTATCCTATCCTATCCGTCTCCCACTTCCCTGCAGAACTTTCTGTAATTTCCAGGAGGTTGCCTTGTTCAAGGCTTATGATGTGGACTAAAGCCCATGAATACAGGGAAAAGCAGGTCTTGCAGTGCAAAACTGCTCTATGGATAAGCCCCGGGAATATGCTTGCAAGTCTTCAGATCTCCTCCGTGCTTCTTTCTCTTGCCCTGTAGGATAATTGAACATGTTTATGCCTAAGCTGTGGTGAGGATGGATGAAGACTGTATGAATCTGGGCTTAGCAGTATGAGACTCATCATATGTTTGGGCCTAGGAGGTTATTTAACGTATGACATTTTGAATAGCATTTGTGATCCAAGGCATTGCAGGGGGAGAGGTGGGAGGCACATGCCTGCTCTTGCTGCAAAAAAATCACTTCATATTTCCACCCTGTTCTGCACCCAGGTGGATCCCAGCTGGACTGGTGAGCAGCACCCACCAAACCAGCTATGAACAAATGACTGCTATTAATATCTCTTTTGTCATAAGCACTTACAATCACGTAATTAATGTTATTGATTCAGCCTGTATCTGCCATTCCAGGATTTATTGTGAAAACAAATACATAGGTATACACTTTTAAAAGACGCACATTTACCTGTCTACTGATGAGATCAAAGGTAATTAAGGCACTCAACTCCTCTGGAAAACTGCAACGCCTCTGTGGTTTGGGGGACCCGTTACACTGGAAAATTTCTTCCTTCGTAAACATTTCTGTAAGGATGGCCTGCATGTGGGACATGCCTCAAGACAGCATAAGTGAATTTTTGCAATTACTTTGCTATTTCCTTTTTCAGGTCTTTGAAAGACTTTGAAGATCAATATCTTAGTGAAAAAAATAAAAAACCAGGCTTTTAGAATGCTGTGTGCTAAGGCTTTATGTGAAAATTGATATTTATGTGTTTAATGTAAAAGTGTGATTGATGTGTTGGAGAACAGCTGAAGGAAATGTGACTGCAAGTTACTAATCAAGTGTTTTGGTGTTATTTTATTTGATAGTAATTGTACAGGAGAGGTGCATGTATCAGTGACTTTGTGGACTGTTCTGACCCTGGTATGACATAGTCTTGCTAGCCATACAGCCCTAAATAAAGTCTCAGTGAGGGAATCTTATGCTTGGTTTTCTAAGAAATGTTCCAATGTTTACACTTTGCTGCCAATATTTTATAATTTTTTTATTGATGATATTTCAGCACGCTTAGTTTTTTGCTTTTATATATGTGTCCTTTAGCTGTGAAATTGGAACCATTATTATAAGACAAGGACATGCACCAGGTGAATGATATTTAATACAGTTCAGAAAATTCAGAAAAAGTGAAAATTTCAAAGCTCAGACTTTTGCCTCTGAAAGCTGAAGAGGGAGATTTTATATACGTACATTCAAATTTAAAAAAAAAAATTAGTTAAAAAGCCCTTAAAATCTTTGAGGTTTTATTTTCAAAGGCAAAGAAGTTAGGTCAGTGCCTTAACAATTACTTGCTATACTTTTTATTAATAATTGCATAATATTAATCCTGTCAAAATAGTGAAATCTGCACTTTTGCACACATGAATGTACACTGATGAATTATATCTGATAATTTTGGTGTACACAGCTTCAATTACATTGGTGAATGGGAAAGCTCAGGTAGGTGGCATTGCAGCCCCTTGAACAGCAGTAGTTGTTCTGCATCTGCAGAAAGAACATCTGTACAGGAAGAAATGGCAAGCTGGGGAAAGCTTTGTACTACAATTTAACATAGCTATGTCATTTTAGATATAAAGCTGAAGATTTCTTTTTCTTTTTAAGATTACAAATAAGCAAAAGTTTTTATTTCCCATTCCAGGATTCTTTTTTGTATTTCTAATCTATTTACTAAAGGCATTTTCAAGTGTCCTAGCTTTATTCAAATGCTGAGTCCCTGAGGCTAGAATTCTCTCTAAGTAGTTTTCTAACGCTATTTACCCAGTGTATTCCTGTTCTAATGAAACCAGTAGGTTTCATATCAAGATGTGCCAGGTACTGGAGTTAATTGATTATGTTCTCTGTAGGAAACGTTGAGGTAAGAAGCATGATTTGTCTCCGTTGAGAATGGAGAAATGGGGGAATTTACTGACCCTATTAGAACACTGCAGTGTATCTGTAGGATGCTTTGTGGTCTTCAGTGATAGCCCAAAAGTGCTTTTGCTTATTGGTGCGTTTAGTGAGATACATAGGAAAGCAAGGAGAGGCTTCACAGAATTATTTAATGGAGTCAAATAACAGTTCTAGATGGGTATAAAAGGTTAAGTATTTTTAATCAGACACTTTTGTCAATGCTAAGCAAATAAAAATCAATATTTAATATTCTCAGAGATCAGTCAAGCTTTGAATAATCGTCAAGCTACTCTACAATAATGTAACTCAATCTGGGAATGTCAATGGCAACATCATGTAAGTTTTAGCAAAGTGTATTGGTTCCTGATGGTCATGGTTTTGTGGATTTTTTTGAAGAAGAATTAAACCAAAATATCAAAAACTAGTTTCTTGTTCTTCCAAAAGGTGCAAAAGTAATGCATGTGTTGTAATAATCTCCTGTGCTGCAAAATATGGTGTTTAAGAAATTATGTTGTTCCATGTGTAAATATTGTAGAGAGGAATGGAGAAAGAATCATAGAATATCCTGAGTTGGAAGGGGCCCATCAGGAGCCCCTTCCAACTCAGGATCATTCCAACAGGATCATTGAGTCCAACTCCTGGCCCTGCACAGGACACCCCAAGAGTCACACCATGTGCCTGAGAGAATTGTCCAAACACTTCTTGAACTCTGTAAGGCTTGGTGCTATGATCATATCCCTGGGGAGCCTGAAGAGAAAGCTGTATCCAGGAACTGGAAGAGTTGGAGGAAAACCCGAAAGAGATCAGTGGAGCCCTTGAGGCACATAAGAAGAAAAATATCTATTTCCTTCCCCTTCTTGGTTTTTTTTTTTTTTTCTGCTTGTTTGTTTGGTTGGTTTTTTTTAACCAAAAACATGTTAATTTTAATTTTGAAGAATATCATACTTACAAAACCAGAGGAAATTTTTTGGTATTTTGCTCTAAGATTCAAAGTTTTTGGATTAATTTCAGATTTGAAAGTGCTGTTTGAGACAGAGCTGCTCAAAGGAGCAGAGGATGAGAATCATCCCATTTCATCAGGAGATAGGAATGAGCGTGGGAGACCATCCTGTGTCCTGAGATAAAAAGATCATACTTTTAATAATTCACTCCCTTAGTATTAACTGTTTCCAAGACAGATAACTTTTCTGATTCTATGACCTGAATGCCAAAATCTTTGTGTACTGAAAGAAGCATCTCGTATGCCTTGGAAAACTGAGTAGTAAAGGAGAAGCTAATCCAGAAAACAGTACTTGCACAACTTTCCTTTGCAGATGAAATAGGTCTGGCCTCAATTAGTGCACCACAGTCGACACTGTAAATGCCTAGTGGCTCACCTTCTCCTCCAGGCAACTTCAGTCTGTCGCCTGTCTTGTAATACTGTAGCTCCCAGTGGGAAGCTGCTTTGGTGACTTTGAAAGCCTCCTAATAGCTCAAAAGCCAGGTATTGACCTACACAGTAGTGTAAATCACTTTCCACAGAGGACAAATTAGGTCTGTATGTGCGGCAGATAGATACGATTTCACGTCTGCAGATCTCTGCTGTTCGCTTGATACATCCAGGAGGAAAACCCATCTCTTCCATCTGCTACCACCCAGCCACTCATTTCCTATTTGGGTCTAAAAGGCGTCTGGGCTTTGAGTGGTCCACATAGGGACAGTGACTGTCGTCCCGATCTGCTAAGCCCTCTAGCTTCTTTGCTACTCTTTTTATGATTACAGATACATTTTAAAAGTTTAAGTGGCCTTGAGGAAAATGTAACTTTTTCAAAAACTTTTTTGTTGCATTTACAGGTATTTAATATATACATAGCTTGACAGTGGTAGGCTAGCCCTTTAAAAGGAATGTTTCTCCCGCTTTTCTTTCCTCCTAAGGAATTTCATTATGCGTATTTTGATGGGGAAATGCCCTCTAAAGCAGAGAGAATATCTTCCACTCCCACTGTAGATGTCCATCTACATTTTTATGCATTATTAATGTCATAGAGTCAGCAAGGGCTTGTGGTTCTTTCTTTTATAGGGGAAAGAGATTGAAGTTTAAACTCTGTAAGAATTTGTCTACTTAAGGTGAACTAAGTAATGGAATACAGAAAAAGAGTTTAAAAGCTTGCTCAGCTCTTGGGATTTGGACGTACAGTATGGAGGTTTTCACCTCTTGCATGAATAAACTGATGTAGAAGAAATAAAAAGCATGGACAAACTTCTTCAGCATTTTAGCAATGGCAATTACAGTCAGCAGTTATATTGAAGAGACCTCAAAGCAGCAGCATCTGCTGTAAACTCCCCCTTTTGCAATATTGCTGCTTAGTGGTCAGCACGGTCCAGTAGCAGCTGATGCAAATTGCAATGAAGATTCTGCAATATTCAGGCAAAGATCAAATTTTGTTTCTTTTACACTAAGTCCCCATGAAGCGTATAAAGTTTGTTATCACAGAATCACAGAATCACAGAACAGTTGAGAATGGGGGGCTCCTCTGGAGGTCATCTTCTCCAACGCCCCTGCTCAGTCGCAGCCACCCAGAGCCAGTTACCCCGGCCATGCCCAGACAGCTTCTGAACAACTGCAGAGGAGGAAACTCCACAACACCTCTGGGCAGCCCGTTCCAGTGCTTGGTCACCCTCACAGTAAAAAAGTGTTTCCTGATGTTCAGAGGGGTAGTCCTGCATTTCAGTTTGTGACCAATGCCTCTGGCCCTGTCACTGGGCACTCCTGAAAGCAGCCTGGCTCTGTCCTCTTTGCAGCCTCCTTTCAGGCGTTTATGTTAATAAGATGCCCCTGTGCTTTCTCTTCTCAAGCTAAATAGTCCTTTTCTAATAGGAGAAATGCTCCAGTCTCTTAATCATCTTCATGGCCCTTCACTGGACTCTTTCCAGTATGTTCATATCTCTTTTGTCCTGAGCATCCCAGTACTGGACACAGCACACAGGCAGCCTCCCCAGTGCTCAGAGGAGGGTAAGGAATTGCCACCCTCGATCTGCGGGCAATGCTTTCTCTAACACAGCCCAGGATACCACTTACCTTCTCTGCAGCAAGGGCACATTGCTGGCTCATTGTCTACTGTAAGCACTGTGGGAATATCCTTTCTGCAGTTGTGGTGTTCAAATCCTGAAGCATTCCTGGAGATTACCAGTGCCTGGAGCACACTATCTATTTTGGGATCCACGAAGGAGGAATACCAAGAGTCTACGAAACTATCACCAGAGATTCAGAAAACCAAATTGTTGAAGACAAAATTTGCTTCACCTTCTCATCGTTTTTTCCTCCGCAGACTGAACAAAACTATCGGTGCATAGAAGCTTTCTGTGGAGGGGAGGGTGATGAAATTGTTATGTCATAACTATAATGACCAAAACAAAATGTGGAGCAAGAAGATTTCCACTAATACTCAAAAACTCTTTGTATAGACAGTGAAACATAGGAACGTGATTGTAGAAAGCTTTTTAGAACCACTTTAATTGGATATTTTTTCATAAGAAGTAATACAAAACTGTGAGGATGGGCAGTTAATTTGTTCTTGGAGTTGTGATACTGACCACATCATGATGATGTGATAATTTTCTGCCCTCTGGGCCAAAACTCAGAAGTGCTGTGTCTTTCATGATTCTAGGTACCAAAGTACTGGTCCCTAAATTGTGTCAGACCCAGCCACTCCCAAAGGCAGTCCTTTTACTCTTGGACAAAGCAGTCACTAGGAGTGTAGTAGAGCCAATTAAAGGGATTTCAAACCACATATAAAATGCCTTTGAAGTCAAAATAGGATATATCTTAATCCATTTTCAACTCCAAATGTTCTTTAAAGAAATTATATGCCTAGTTTAGGCTCTGAGTTTTCCTATAGTTAGTCACATGAAGGTCAGTCAGTGCCTGTTTTTAATGTTAAATGCCAATCCTCTGTAATTTTACTTGGCTTATCACTTTCATTGCTTTTAAGCAAATAAGGTATGCAGTATGATTACATTTAATAAACTGTTAGTTACTGCAGCAAATGTCCTAAGAGTTTATTATTCAGCTGTGTAGATTTCTGATGTGAATTCTTCAGGAGTTCAATGAAAAAAATGCGGAAGTCTTATGAGATCCAGTAAAGAAAAATTATCATGCTGAGTTAAAATGTAGTTCTGTTTTACAGAAGCATTACAAACATCGAATATGTAACTCTCATCTTTTTAACTTCATCTGTTAAGGCATTTCTGAGCCACACTGTCACCTTTACATAAAATAACTGTTACTTACCTACTGACTAGGGTAGAAACTAGGCAACAAATTACATAACTAAGCTGTTCAGTTTTGGTGTTGATAAGAAACATCAGCATTTACCTCAGTTTCTGAATGAAAATGTTTTGTATTTTGCTGTCAGTCTCGAAAGTTTCCATGGAAAGCTGCATATAAATTTACTTTTTTTGTTGTTGTTTAAATACATATACATATATGTGTCTGGAAGTTATTTTAAAATATGAAGAGGTTTTCTCAAAAACAAATCCTTTGTATTCTGTAACTGAATTCATTCTGTGGTACTAACAGTTGTCAAGACATGGTGCCTTTGCATTTTTACCAAAAAGATGAACAAATCTGTTGTGGCAGCTTACACCAGTATGTAAGGTCAGTATTGTGTGGTACAAAGGTGCCATTCCTACAGAGCCACTTTTCTGGACACAACCTCTCCTTATGCAGTTCTCCAGTCGCTGATAATGCTGAGCTAATGTGCTTTCGTCAAGGGGCTTTGCTTTAGGGAGCACTTCACTACATTTGCCTTTGTCAAAATTAACTCTGACACGAGATCCTTGCTGCTGTTACCAGAAGTGAATTGTTAAGTCATTGTAGGAAGCCTTTTGGTTATATTCTCAGCTGTCTGTTTTGAGGAGAAGGAAATTCCCCTGCACTGCTTTTTGGGCCCGTTACTGTGAGGTGGGGATGTGCACTGTGTCTTTCAACCATCATCAATTTCTGTGGGAACTGAGAGTTCAGTGCTTTATAGAACCAAAAAATTTTCTCAAGCTACCACAGGATTAAACCCCATAATTTTGCAGTGTAGGATGTAAATGGGATTTAGAAATCGAACCTACTGTATGCATACTTGAAAAAAAGAAAGGTACTGCACTATTTCAGCAACAATTGATTCATGAATATACAACAGGATTACAAAAAGATGCTGTAACATTTAGGTGGTAGGGCAATGGCCAATGGTCAGTAATAGTCAAGTCTGCACTCTGTAAGAGATAGGTGGTCTATAAAACCTAGAACAAACACATAGGTATGTGAGCTAAGGATTTGTTCTTTCTGAAACTTGGTAGCAGTGTTTAAACATGGTGATTATTTTAAAAAGTGAAATTTTCACTGTATGCCTTCTAAATCAAGACATCTCTTTTCTATAATGCCCAGATTTCTCCTCCTGTCTCGGATAAAGTAATATAATACGGCTGAATCTACCTCAGTTACTTTTTACCCAGATGCTAAGTAATCCCTTTGGAATTTTGGATTCTTTTTAGATTACCTTTTTGAGAAAGAATGATGGGTAGCTTGCAACTTCTGGATATTTGGCTCCAGAGCCAGAAACAGAAGCATTCAAACTCCTTCTTTGAAACATCTGGCTCTTCTTTCATCTGGAAAATACTACTGACTCCTCTTGCTCTGAAAAGAAAGGTTCAAGTGCAGAAAGAAGTGGAAAACACTCTGTGAATCTGTGAAATTAGAAACTTCAGCCAAACCCTACCAGGGAAGAAAAAAATGCCAAAATTAACCCATCAGTGAGGAATCTTGAAATACCATCCTAAAAAGCAAACATAATCAAAACAGGAAATTAATGCCACCTAGAAACTTAAACCCAAAAATCGCAGAAGAAAAAGTTTTCACTCCACCATATCAGAAATGCCCAAACTTCCGCAAAGTTGTTTTTGTTTTTTATTGCTGCTGATTTAATGTGAAAGACACTTGAGCGCTACCACCTCTGACCTCAAGTTATACTGTGGCACTGTATCTACTGCTTTACCTTGGTGCGGTTTAGAAATACGAAACAGGCATCTCTTCTGTAGTATTTAGCTTTTTTTTACTTAGTTTTGCCGAGCCCAGAAGGCAATTTAGCAAATGGCATTATCTAGCTCAAAAGACTTAAATTTAAGATTATAAACTTTGCTGTGAAATCTAACATTTTATAATGAGTTGGAGGAGAGGATGCCAGAGACCATTTTCTATTTCTTACTAAGTAGGATCCTTCAATAATACATTTTAAAGAGAGTAATTTGTTTAATCCTGCGAGACAGGTACAATAATCTAAGGTCATTTAAGTGAAAAGAAGCTACAGCAAAAGTCAGAGCAGCGCCACCTGGGTCAGAGCAAACATTTAAAGAAGTAGCGTGTTAATACTTAAAGAATTTATTCATGCATTTTTTATAACTTCTAGCTTTTGTAGTTGAATGTAATGAATGGATCTCCAAGAGCTTGAGTCATCATGCCCGTAGCTGATGCCAGTTTCCAGGCATTAACTTTAATTATTGATGCTTTCCCTAATAGACCTGATGGCACATTTTTAAAGTAAAGAAGGTTCTGTCTTACTGAAGGCATGCCCTGCTGCCGGGCACACTAGCAGAGGGAAGCGTGGAGCTTCCACCCGCTCCTTAAATTAAAGCTTTGTTTCTCAGGTTTTGTTCTTTAATTACTCGGTGCATTGCTGTCACCTCTGGGCTAGGTTGTCTTTGAAGAAGTTTGTTTAATTGGAAGAAGTTTGTAATTGGAGGAGCAAACCAAGCATGAAAGGTTTGAGGGGTCTTCCCAAGCACGTGAAGTTGCTTCAGAAGGCAGCACGCAGCTCTGTTTTGGCTTCACAAGGTTATCGAGCAGCAGTTTCCAGATTGATGTATGTGCACCAAGAGTTTTCAATGACGTTTTGTGCTCCATATTTTTAAAACAGTGCCTTTTTAGGAAGGTAGCTGGGTGTTCCTTTAGTGAGATTAAAAAAACATGGGCAGTGAAGGGTGCACTCAGGTGCTAGATTTAAACTTTGAGTTAAAGAATTCCTGGCAAAAGTTGAAGCTGAAGTTATGTATTAATCTATAATTTTACTTAAATAAGTGCAAACTCATATTTAAATCCGTTCTTCACCAGCAGCAGAGTTCATGAGGTGAGAAAGAGATGGAGTAGTGCTCTTTCTGAGGAAATGACTGAAAAAATTACTCAATAAAATAGCTCTTTAATAAGACATCATAAAAAAAGATTATAGACGGTGAGTAAATTCCCTTCAGATGCGGAGCACACAGCATTCTTGCAGTGTCAGAGAGACCCCAGATGGATATTCCCATGGCACTCCGTATCCCCTCCATGGACAGAGGCCCCTCTTTCTATACATATGAGCTATTATATACTTTTCTTACCAGAAAATAAGACATGAAGGATATTCAGGTGAGCACTTCTTCCTGTACTTTTCGATAAAGTCACGGTCGCGCAGGTGATCAGATTGCTGGTACTGAGTGGGTGCTGCCCACAGGCTCCAGTGTTGCAGTGAGGCGGCTGAGGTTGTCCTGCAGCCAAGGAATGAGGCTCAGCCCAGCCTTAAGGCCATGCCAGGTGTGCAGCACCCTATCTGCCAGCTCAGGTTAATAAGATAGTGTGGGTCACTAACTCCTTGATGTGGAGTGGTCTCCTGGTCAGGATGGACACACCCTCCTGTCTGGAATAAAGTCTCTTTCATTTTGAGAATTAACGACCACATAAGAGCTTTTATCATCAAAGTTCAAACTGAGTTATGTGATTGGATTGGAGTATCCACATGAACAAAACCTAAATCTTGCGGGTAAGGTGCCTGTCTCACCTTTTTGTTAATAAATCTATGAAGGGGAATGGAGTTATGCATGTACTTGATTGTCAGTCAGACCTCAGTGTAATTTTGTTCTAAATTTAAAAGCATTAAAAGAACAATAATCATTAGCTAAATAAGGCAGAAGATCAGCAAAATACACTGAAAAGGGACTGGATATTCAGGAGCTTCCAAAATTTGATTCTGGCATTTTACTCTCATCTTCAACAAGCCTTTTCATACTGTACACCTCTCTCATGTTCTATAAAATGGAGTAATTATGGTTTTTTCTTCTGCAAATTGTTGATTTTCAAACCCTCCATGGGGGTACATCTGCTCTGCAGGTGGTGGCTGGTCGTCATGATACTGCATCGCCCGGAGGACAGGTGACACATTGGGAACGGCCACTTTGTCATATACAGTGATGTGTTTAGAGAGGTTTGAACAGGAGGCGCGTGGTTTATGGCATGGGTGGCTGCACAAACTAATCCCGACCTTTCTCATTCTTACCTGGTGTGGATATTGGCCTCGCACAGTTTAAGTCTTTCAAGTTACTTTCATGTATCAACGTTTTGTTATATTGTTTTTTATCATAGACTTTGAACAACCGCCATTAAAACTAATTAACACATCCCAGGAACCTGACACCAGCTTTTCTATCGTGAGATTTACTGGTATTTTGGTTTTTTACTCTTCACATTTTTCAAGAGCTATAGCTTTAATTTCTTTTTCTTGCAGGTTCACAGCATGCACAGAATATTCTGAGTTGGAAGGGACCCGCAAGGGCCATTGAGTCCAACTCTTAGATAAATGGCCTGTATGGGGATTGAACCCACAAGCTTGGTGTTATTAGCACCGCTCTCTGACCAGCTGAGCTAATCTCAGTGTGCTGAGCTAATCTCAGTATATCTCTCAATCATATTCTTGCATATTTGCTGTATGAAAAATGCTGCACAATGTGTAACTTTCCAAGGTAAAATTTTCTTTAAAAAGCTGATTTCAATCAGACAGTCGGACCTGGCTATAATACTTTCAGGTATTATAGATAAGATGATCTATTTGTCTTTCTTAATTTTATTTGGATTTTATTTAGCTTCATTGACAATCAGGTCTAAATCCACTGATAATAACTGAAGTCTTCTAGTTGGCCTCTGGGGTTTGAATCAGGTCATAATGAATAGGCAACTGCAGAGTGCTGATAACTATTGCTGTGTGGCGAGCCAAAGCCAGCTCTAATTTAACCATGTCCCTTCCTTAGAGATACTGCTAATAAAATTAAATTACTGCTAATAATTAAAAACAGCATTGGTTTCATAAGAGGTGTCTGATTTGGAAACTGAAGATAAAAGGCAAGGTAGTGGAACATGCATCAATTAAATGATAAGCATAATAGAAACATGAAAGGGAAGCATAACAGCGAAAACAATAGATATTTTTAAAGCATCTTAATTTTGCGTTATGCTTGGCTTATGCCTATTTCTTGTATCAAACAGGGTTTTAAAAATTTCTTTGTGCTAATATCACCATAGTTACACCTCAAATATAAATAAAAGCACACAACAGTCATGGTGAGAAGCTTAATGCATGGCATCCAGGCACATTTTCTTAGTAATTTATAAAGTATTTATAATAATAAACTGAACTGCACTGCTGGCTGGTTGCAAGCAAATGAAAATGGGTGTATTAGACCCAGTTTACGAATACCAGTCACATCAAACAATTAAAATTTGATTTAATTGCACTTTGATTAAACTGGTACTAACTATTGGAAGAGAAACTTTTATTGGTTTTAAAATGTTCTTATGCCTCAAAAGTTACCAAGAGAGAAACAGTCACCTTTAGACTGAATGAAGGTTGTCAAGACAACACTTTTCATATTTTTTCAGATAAAAATCCCAGTTTTAGTTCTCTTTACAGCACGAAATGACAGCAGTCTGTTCTGCACTGATCTACATTCAGAAGTCTTCAGAACTGGCTGTATTAATATTAAGCCTGTCATTTCCTGATTTCTGACTTCTGCCACCACACAAGTCTCTGGTATCTTTTATGGATTGTGTGAGAGTCTCTCAATTAGTAACAGCACGTCTTATTTTTATAATAATTTTATGGAAAACATAATTTTTCCCTGTTTTCTGAATACAGTCCACCACATGCCCCCATTCCTCTAACTGGGTCAGTGTGATCTTTTTTACCATAACATCTCAAACACTTCAAAACATCCTACACAGAGCAGTACTTAGGACCTCCCGCTCTTTTTGTCTTTGGATGCATAAAGGGTGATGCCATTACCCAGAGATGCCCACAAAAATTTGTTACAATGAACATGGGTTTTAAACTGCAAAAAATACATGGGTTCCAAATCTGTACGGAGAAAACAATGTATCTCAAAAGAGTGCATGGCTACTGTAATGATTAATAATTATTCTTTCAACCTGCTGATATATTTCATTGTATACTTCTAAATTTTTTTCCATCTCTTCAATTTTTTCATTCTATATTCTCATAGACTTCTCTGGTTTGTACAGTAGCTGCCAGAGGTGGCAAAGGGTCTGGACCCAAACCAGGTTTTTCCCTTTGTGAGACCATTGAGTGTGATGATGAGGTCTTTAAAGCTCAATCAGAAACAGGGAACCAAGTTAATGAATCCAAAGGGAAAGCGTTTCCTGAACAACTTCCACAGTCAAAATTCCTGCTCCATCCTTCAGCTTGTACAGGTGGTTGCTGTTCCTGTTTGGTCCCCAAGAATCTCCTTTCACCTAGGGAGCTGCACTATGAGGGCCTTAGGATGTTTTCATATCCTAGAACATATGTTGTAAATTGCAAAAAATGGGTGTCATCTCAGAAGGTGTGAGACCATTCAAAACATTGTTCAGGAACTAATTCCTGACAATATTATTTTTTTCTGAATCTGCCATCTCTTTTTTTATATGACCTTCTTTCAGCCTTGTTGAAGTCCAAAATATGTTCTGGGGTTACTTTTGGCAACATCAGATAGAAACATATCTGGTAAGCAGCATAAATCATGTCCATCTCTAATGCTTAATGTTCCATTACCACATTTGCTGTTTAGTTTTGCTTTTAGATGTAAGCGCATTACTGATGTATACTTATAGTTTGAATCCCAGTGTGATGTGGCCTTATTTTTTACAGTAACTCAGCAAACTTGGCTGAGGGAAGAGGATTTGTTCCCAGCATTATTTTTAGAAATGTTATGTGTTGAAACCTGTCTTTAGAATTTTTCTGTTTTATTTTTCTAAAATAATTCACTCTTTCTTAAGAAGACTGGAATATATCAGTCATTTCTGGTGGCAGTTTGTGACTGGGCTTGTTTATATAATTTTTGTAAAGGCAAAAGATTTAATCAAATAATATTTTTTCTCCATGTATATGATGTAATAAAAATGGACATCTTGTTCTAGAGGTAATATTTTGAAGTAAGAGCTTTAAACTTTCCTTCTTGGAATAGATTTGGGGTTTTTTGGTGTAACAGATGGCGACTAGGAGGGACCAGAGAGAGGGAGATGCTCTGTTGCCACCATTACTGGTGTATGTCCTCCTGTACCCATTTCTCATGCTGCCTTGTGTGTTACCAGCATATTATCCATGTTCAGAGATTTGCTTGTCCTGTCTCTGCAATCTCCCTTGTGAGAGCACAAGTTTGTGTTGGCTGTGTGGGAAACTGAACTGAGGGCTTAATCCAAGTTGAAAACAATCCAACAGCAGCAGGAAGCAATAAACTCCCCAGACCAGTTTGGCTTCATAATTGCTTTTGCCAGCAGAAGAAGAGGTTGATGTAGAAGTAGAAATGAGCAGCAGCAGAAGGAGGTGAAATAACTTCTGGCTTATTTGACCTTATTTGATCTTTAAGTAAAACTCTGGTGAGAAACCAAGCCCGTAGAAATGTGTGTTTGTGGACAAAATCTTCCTTGTCGATTTTCATAGTACCTCAAACAGAAACACTTTTAGATCCTTCTCATGAATGCAAACAGATTGTATATTTTGCTGGCTTAGTATTTTTAACCACTTTTCCAACGTGACCATGTGTGCCGTCTTTTTCCCTTCTAGACCTCCATTAGATGTATTCTCCTTAACACTGATGAAAGATTGAAGTGATTGTAAAGGGAGTAGGTGCACACTGAACATACTCCTTTGTGAGCAGCAGCACCGTGTTTAGTAGAGGCCAGGCTCTTTACTACTAAATATGTGTGGGGTTCCCAGCAGAAGAGTGCTTTCTTCCCACAGAGTTGCAGTTTTTAATTATGCAGCTGGTGACATCTGGTGCCAAGATTACAGACAGGATTTCCCGTGGCAGATGAAAGCTGGTGCCGCTTTCGTAACACGGATGTGGTGGAAAAATGTTTGTGTCTGGGATTAGGCTCACAGGTTACAAAACATATGCATGCCCTACTGGAGAGTTCTCGGCTGGTTTTTAACTTACTTCCTACATGTGGCTAGCTTTGAGATGAAGTATCTTGTAACCTATAGAAGGCAATATCTGATTTCCCCCCCCATCTGTAATAGCAGTAAACTTTTAACCTCCACTCTGTGGGATCATACATATTTGTAGAAAGCAGGGCAAATCCTATTATTTTCATTTTATTTTTTTATAACTACCTTAATTACTTTGAAATAATGCTGTGAAGCTGAACAAAAATTAGCTCTTAGTTAATATATCTTAAACATGTTCATTGACGCAAAGACATTACTATCCAAGAGACACAGGGGGAACAGATTAGAGCCCATGAGAACCAGCCTGATCTTCCACAAACCTCAGCTGACTCTGCTCTGCCTTCACCGGGTTGCCAATTTTTTTCAGAAAAAGAGGCAATCGGATGTCATAGGGAGGAAAAAAATGTCCAGCAGATGGTGCTGCCTGATCGCTCATGGACCCAGCCTGGGCAGGGAGAAGAAGCAAAAAGCCGCTGTCCGAGGTCTCTTAAAAGGAATGATGATGAGAAAGTAATGCTGTCATTGGAGCAGGAACTTAAACAATCGATGGCATGACCTTTTTTCCTTAGAATTGATGTGGTATTTGTAAGCAAATATTTCAACCGTCTTTGTTTTTTCTCTATTGCCCTAAGTCTATTGAAAGTAGGGGTAAACAAAAATGGCAACTCTATAGAATAAAATATTTTAAACAAAAATTACAACTCTATTGTATAAAGTATTTTAAAGATATTTACACATTATGTAAGCACACAAAAATCGTTATTCATGATTACATCTCTCATCTAAGAACTGTAGTTACATACTAATACTTCAATAGGCAGCAGTTTCTTTCACAAAAATTTGTCTTACACAAATTTGTATAAATTTCTCACATGATTTAGCCATTAACCACTTCATCACCTCCGTATGATAATTCGGATTTGTCAAATCCTAACGATATTGGGATTAAATGCAGATACTTATGCTGATAGCAGAAACCCCTGTTGTTCCTGAAGGAAATGTGGTGTAATAGATGACCTCAGCATGAAACTGTTCATGTTGCATTTCGTACCTGCCTCAGCTCTTGATAGATGAATGATGCTGACTCATGTAGCATGTGCTACAATGAACTTACAAGGATATTAATAATAAAAACAAAATGCTTGTAGATTCATAGTTCAATGAAAATAAAAGGGTGCTGTCCACACTGTCAGTGGGAATTAACCATTTGGCAATAACTCAACAGCTGTAAAATCTGCCTCCAGAGTTTTAAGTGCAGGTCACTTCAAATGCTCTTTAAGACACATGTCCAATCTCATCCTCTGCTTGTGCTTGCTCACCCACCAAGCTTCCTTGTGTTGGACAGGTTTGCTTGTGGATTCCTGGAGGACTTTTGTTGCAGCACTCTTACTGACCTGCGTGACACCAAGACCTCTCCTGGTCCCTCCAGCACCATGTTACCTGCCCAAGAGCTGAGCACCCTTTGGAGGGCACCTAGGGCACAGGCTTTGCTGCGCCTACAGCAGCACTGGAGGGGGTAGGAAGCCCCTTCCCAGGGTGAGTTCTGTCTGTGGACATTGTTTAAGCTCTCATAATGAATTTTGAACAGTGTCTGCGTTTTTTCTGAAGGAAGTGAGAAGAAAGTTGTCTGAGAGTGCTTTCTGTGCATTCATCCCTTTCAGATTTCAGCTCATGCTTATCCATGTCCAAGTGCTTCAAGCAGACAGTGATTTAATGATTTAATGATTTTTCAAAGCTTCCATTTGAAAAGTCGGGCTTAGGTAGCCTTATGCATCCCACTGAAAGCCACGTTTTGAGTTCTTCCCCTTTTCATTGTTTGTACAAAAAACCCTCATAAAGTAATGGCAAAGTCTTGTGATCTCTTGGCAGTAACAAGATTAGAAATTTTTGGGCTCATGGATCCTATTTTGTTATTGTTCCAAAGACGTTGGGTGGCAGTCTCCTTGTCAGCCTGAGACTTGGACAGGTAAAATTTGATTTTTCAAAATTTTTTCCTTTTTCCAATAAAATCCACTATTTTGTGGCAAAATTCCTTTTTTTTTTTTCATTCCCAAGCAGTTTCTCTTGCTGAAAGTCATATATCTATTTGTCACTGATTTTTCAATTCATCTGCTTGTCACTAGTGTTTCTCACGAGGAGAGACATTTTCATTTAGTGATAACAATCTTTGGCCTTTTGTCAAATCCCATCGTTCAACAGTCAGGCTTTTTTGTGTCCTTGTCTACTTTCACCAGCATTTTTCTTCCAATTGAGATTTTCCATTTTTTTTCAATATACACACACATGCAAACACACGCACACAGCAAAAGCAAAGATTTTGGCAATAATAACCTTTGCCCTGATTAATTCACCAATTACCTCCTTCCTACCCTGCCAAATAAAAGGACTGCATGGTTTAGCACTGTACTTGGCAGGTTTTGGGTGGGTGGTTGGACACAATGATCTCAGAGATCTTTTCCAGCCTTACCAAGTCTATGATTCTGTGACTCTATTTCATTCTTCACCACTAGGCATCAGCGTTGCTCACTCTAGTTTTATAACATTTCCTAGCTAAGAAATTATGCTGTTTAACTTTGGTCCCAGCAAGGAAATTTTTAGCTGGTGAGCTCTAAGTCTTCCGTCTGCTTTTCTGTAGCAAGTAGTCTTAAATAGTCTTAGGACAAAGTTATAAAGAAAACTCAAGGTGCATAATTAGCTGGTGTCTACTATATATGTGTGTTATATTAATATGGTCTATGTAGTGAACATCCTAAAGAACAGTTGCACTTGGTGGTTTACAAGGAATGGTTTCCAAAAGCTCAAAAATAAATGTTAGCAAAATCAGGTGGAGAGAGGATTTGAACAGAACAATGAAAATAACAATTACCAGCCACTCAAGTGCATTTTACAAGATGCCAAACCCACAATCCAGATATTTTTAAAAAATATTCCTCTGGAAGTATTGTTGAAGATCATAAAGCAAGAATTAAGGAACAGTCACAAAAACATAGGGAACATTTTTTGAAAGGCAAAATTAAAAGTGAACAAATCTGGGAAGACCAGAAGGAATTCTACTTATCTGAATTACCTGATTATGATACTGGAGCACTTTAGGGGCAACTGCTTGTATTCTTTATTTTAATCTGCCAAGGGAAGAATTGCTTAAGACATATTTCTGTTCTCTTCTGGGGAGGAGTTCTGATAAGGGTGATAATATTTTCTTTGATAATGCAGAAATAGTTTTCATTCTTGGAGTAATGAGGTGTAATTTTAGTAAGAATATGGTATTAGTGTATCCTCACTTCAGAGGTCTTGGTACAACTAGTGTTGTTGTCTGAGCAAAATTTAGGATACCAACCAAATCGAAAGATGTTGGAAATAAGCACTGAGTAACTGAATACATGCTTTTGGTATTTTTATACAGTTACACAAATAGATATGAGAGTAGGCAGGGCATTTTTGCAGGCTGTTGCATAGCACCCTAGGAATTAGGAAGCTTGGAAGTGCTGCAGCTTTATGATGGGAAACCAACTGACCATGAAATCCCATTGCAAACTACTGGACAAGTAGCCAGAAGAGCCAATATTAATCTGCAAATGTATAAAACAGAGGAATATAAAGACCCGAGTTAAGGAATAATAATAAGATTTGGAAAGACTGAAAGAAGAGCTGCAGGAATTGTTGAAGAGCTGCAGGAATTGTTAAAGAACGGGAAAACCTAGTCTGCCTGATGTTGTCTGAAATAAAGGAAGAGCAGGATTCCCCAGAGGAGGAATGGAGGAATGAGATGAGCCCCTGTAGCTGTGGTCTGAGCTGGTGGGCTGGCTTGGGCTGGCTTCCTGCAGAGCCAGGTTTGGTCCCTTGGCATCCATGCCACAGCTAATCTGCACCTGGACAAACCAGTGACAGGCATGTGTGAGCTGCCCATGGGAAACATCATCCATGGGCAGTAAGTGACTAGAAACTGAAACTAAACAAATTCAAGTGAAAATAAGATGTGTTTCTAAAAAGTGAGTGCAACTGACTATGAAAACTGTCTCCTAGAGCTCACTTAAATACTTGTTTCAGATGTAGACTGCTTTTCTTCTTAAGTAAGCATTACTTGAGGCAGGAGTTAATTTTGTCTGATTTCTCTGTGTGGGTGTTCTTCTATTGCAACATTTGCTCATTTTGAAAAACAATAAAAGCACTTCAAGTAATTATTTGAAAATTTAAAATATTGGCTCTGTAATGAGTTTCTAAATGAAAGGGACTTTGGTTTCAAAAAAATCAGTATGACAATTGTTTTGCTAGATATAACCAACAAGTACAAAAAGCAGGCAATTTTATTCTCAACATCTGTCATTAACTGTATACTACTGCATTTATGCTAAGATATTTATCTTCATTTGACTGCTTTATTTTCATATCATAAAGTGTAATGCTTCATGTAATAGCATATTTGACAATTTTATGAAATATTCTACTGAGAAACCAATATCTCATCTGATTGTACTATGCTGTCATGATGAGTAATTGTAAGTAATTCAGACAAAGTTATTTATCACTTAAAATGATGGAATAAGTGTAGAAATGCTTAAAATCCTTGGCTGTGCATAGGCAGAAATCTAACTATGCATTAAAACTGACCACGGCCAAGCACCGTTCCCTGGTAGATGCACAGCCACCGAATACATTTTACCTGAAAAGAATCTGCCATGGTTTAGGATCAGCACTCCCTAATTCAGTGTCCCATCCCTCCCACAGTCGTTCTCCTCCCCGCTCTGGTGGAAGACACAAGAAGCAGAGGTTACAGGTTGAGATAGAAGCAATTTACTGGAGACTGCAATGAGATAAGAAAACAAATAGCAACAGCAATCATATAAATAACAAAAATATACAAAAAAGAGGGTGATTTACAGGCAAAAATTGCTTACAGATCAGGACAATGAAAACGTGCTGGACGGACCCTCCAGCTGGGATCAGTGTTACCCCACCCCCACCACTCCATTTGCTGCTTGTTCCCCTGGAAAGGGGGCCTAGGAAGCAAGAGAGTCCCTTTGCCCCACTCCCTGGCCATGATGTAAGATGATATGGAATAGTAAAACATCTTGGACATGCCCACACAGCTCCAGAGTCTGCCCCCTCACGGCTACTGCAGAAACTTAGCCCTGTCCTTGGAGGACAGCAGAACAGAATCTAAATACTTGTATGCACTATGGAGCACTTGGAACCGTTCATGATAGCAGTATTCATGAAAAAATTATGGCTTGGTGCACATTAAGCCTTTAGCAATTAATGAGCTCGTCTTCAGGAACTGATGCAAGAACTTGAGCTTTCAGGCCAGCGCACCGTCCCCATGGCTCTGACATGTCCTGCCTCCGGAGGACGGGAGCTGCTGGTGACAGCCCGTCCTGGGCCTGGGAGCCTCTGTCCCTCGCAGGCACAGCCAGTGCTAATGCAGTTACGTGGCTTCTGGCCCACGGTTTGCAGGCAGCTGGCTGGAGGCATGGGCAGAGCAAACGCCCAGCTGAATCCATCTGGATGGTACTGAGAAGGGAGGCAACAGAACTGCCTTCTGGCAGCAGCAGGTGTGGCCAAGCCAACCCCAACATATGACTTGGCTCTGATTCATATGAAACTTGCTTAGCTGATGCCTGAAATTCTATGATATTGCTTCCTGATCTCAGCAATGGAAGACGTCACCTATCTTTTGTCCTACAGAATTTGTTCCTGTGAGGTAGCCACAGTCAATGGATTCAAACACAGTGAGGAGAAAGCCTTGGTATTTTCGGTAGCACCAATATACATCTGTTCTGGTTGTGGCTAGGATAAAGTAATTTTCTTCTTAAGCCATAACAACATCACACACTCCCTGCTGCATGATAAAGCACAGCTTTGAGCATGTTGTCTTGCTGGAAGTTAGGAGGCTCTTGGATGGTAACCTCACCGTTGGGTTATCCAGGCTGTGCAAACCTCCAAACAGATGCAATTACACACCTAATTGAATAAAATGGTTATTATTTAATTCCTGTATTACAGAAGAAACTGTGGGTAAGTGTGTGTGAGAGTATGTGCATGAGGAACGATATTAATTTTGCAGCAAATGTGTGCCTTGAGCTATTCTTTCACAGCAGGTGCTTTAAATTCACCTGGTCCACTTACTACCAAACTGGCCATGAAAGTCAAAACACAAAATTACTGCAGAAGTTCAGAAGTCTTGCAGACATAATTGCCTCCTCCTAGGATGGCTCTTCAACCCATTTCCACAGCCCATGAAGAATGTCTTGGATCAGCCTCTCTCTGCATGCTATTTGAAAATCCTTCTCCGTTCTTCATGCCAAAGCAAGATGCTTCCCTGTTGTCCTTTCCCACTCTCTCCTGGATTTTATCTCACTTTTGAAAAAAACCCAGTTGACTGGAAGGGATGGGAGCTTTTCCCACTCAGCAGTTCTGAGTTTCTGATAGACACACCTTAAAAAAGTCACTCCTCTTTCCCTCTAGTTGCCACTGTTACGCACGGAGTCTCCCTTTCTATGCTACATATGGGAGAAGGATCGCCTTGGCACCAATCTTTGTCAATTCCCTTTTGCTTTAAAGACCCTCACACACTGCCCCAAGAATGAAGTCGTTTATAAAGAATGACACCAGGAAAATTATCCGATTGAGTGGCCATCGCTTTGCAGTGCAATGCAGTTTTAGTTAAGCTGCAGATGTATCATGAAATTAGACTTCATAAAGTATTTAGCAGGTCATTTCTAATGTTATTTCATATTTGTCTAATCTTTACAAGGAGATTTTCTTCCTTTCCCTGGGTCCAATTTAATTTAGAAAAAAATAGTCTGGATTCTGCAGGACAGAAGCCCTAAAAAATTAAATTTTTTTGTGGCTTCTGGATATTAAAAAGAATTGAATCAAGCACCTCATGAGTACACTGGTCCTTCCTTTGCAGATCTCCGTAAATTTGCCATATGACAGCATAATTTCCAGATACTGCTGCTCAGTTGGAAAAGAGTAAATCACAGGGAAAACTGGGATAGATAGAATTATTAACATAGAGAATTTTATTGTTGCACCACTATAAAACTTTAATTATACTGAACTAGATAGGTTTAGCATACGCAGTCATGTACATCTTGCACCACACATTACTACAAAGCCAAGCAAAACCTAAAACAAAGTAGGTCAGAATCTAGACAAAGCTAGTGGGTCTGGAGGTCTGTGCAAAAACCTCTCACAGCACTGACCAAAAGCAAACCAAAGGTGTGTGCACTGCCTCTGTACTTCAGGCTCACTTTTCATTGTTGTTTGCCTTATGTATTACAGAAAGACCTGAAGATCCCAATTAAAAAGTGCAATTCACTTCTATTTCAGTAAAAATAAAATCTCATCCCAATGCTTTGGAGCAGACTAGGAGGTTTATTAACAAGCATAAAATTGTGTTTCATTTTTAACAGATTTGCAGTGCCTTTTTCAGAAAAATAGAGGCTCTCCAGTACACTGCTCCCTGTAGAGATATTACAGAGTCTTGCTACTTAAATGTAACACAATCAAATATTAAAAAAGAATACTTTTTCTTCAAACAAGTAGGGAGAATTTTTTAATAGCTAGATGCAAATGCATCCAGTTCTAATAGCTCAGAAAATAATTGCTTTGCAGTATTATTACTGCATTTATCTGCCTTGATATGCCACCATTATAATGCCAGCCTTTTCCTGGATTTGTATTGCTGGTGCTGGCTTGACTGGCACAGTAAATCTGCTGCTGATTTACATTGCTCCAAGTACACTGAAGAGCAGGCTGTTAAAAACTTGACCTATAACTAAAATGTGTACCATATGGCTTCTAACAAGCCACATAAACACTATGTTTCTACTCACAAGGCTTCAAATTTCGCCATGAACTGAAAAATATGTTCAAAAATTTGCTTTCAAGTCAGCTTTTTGCAGTTTGAAAAGCACAAATTTCCTTCACTTCTGTGGCACGAAATTGTCCTAAGTAATTTTGGAGATTGCTTTGCTCCCAAGAATTTCTGGGTTTTTCTGGTTTCTCTAGGACAGGAACAAGCATTATCTCAGGAAGCTCAAATGGTCTCTGTCATATCAGCGAGTATATAAAATACACCTACTTTCCAGAAGGTACATTTAAAGCCACTATAAGGCACAGTACCGAGGGTTGCTGTGACAGTGCTAATGAAAAGTCTGACAGCCATGAAAGTCTGACAGGTTTAAAGTTTCTTAGGCTGACAGGACCTCCCCCATTTCCATGTTACAGTTTTCCTATAAAGCAGCCTCTGCATAGCTTTGTGCAGTCAGGCTGCAGGATTTTGCTCATCTGTCAAAAAGCAAAACCACAGAAAAGTGTCACATGGCTACATCTGTCTACTGAGACTTGGAACAGTCACTGAAAGCTGGAAGTAGTTCTAATATCTCAGTAATCAATCATTAGAGATTTTTTTAACTGTAATGAGTTTCTCAAGGATGGAAAGATGTTACCTCAAGAGCCATCTGGGAAGCAGTGTAAATTTTAAGAGCCAAGACTTATGGCTAAGACTTCACATTTTGATTAAAGGCTGATTGAAGACCCCACAGCATTTGAAAGCAAGAGCATCTTTTACAAGCATGAAATTTCTGGGTAATCAGAGCAACCTCAATATATAGGGTTGGTATTTGCTTGCTAATACTGTAACTAATACCGTACCTTTTTTTTTTTCATATATTCTGACGTAAAAAAAAAAAAAATCTGTATTCCTTAAAGCAAAACTGTATGGACTCCTGCAGTTCCTACACCTTGCAGACCAGACTGTCTCATGCAATTTCTTAGGCTGGAGATTTCAAACCAGAAAGCCTTGTGTTTTAAAAATTATTAGAAGAGTGCTAGCTTGACCTTCTTACACGTTCCTGCATAAATACTGATAAAATGCATAATCATAATAAATATGTTTTACTAAGCTGCAGCCTGGTACTAATGTGAGCAGTTTGATTGATTTGGACAGGAAGCTGGTCCAGCCAGGTAATGATGAAATAATGGTTCTTTATTATGATTAATGCTTCTTTTATCTTTCTTTCTTTCTTTGTATAGTGCTGATGCTGTCCATATGTGAAAATGTCTAAGAAATAATATTAATCAAGTGATACTTAAGCTTATTTTAGGTGGGTATGGAAGAATGTAAGTGCTGATAAATCTTTAGCCAAAACTGAACAAACACTTTTTTTTGCAAAATAAAAACTTAACTTCAGAGATCACACAATTATTTGGACTTAATCGCTTTTTTTGCTTGAATGTACTCACCCTATCCTGGTGTTCAAGCTGCAGTATTACACCGTGTGAAACAGGGACATCCTGCCTAATTGAAAAACTCATGCCAGAATTTATTTTATTAGAAGGGAATTTAAAAAGTCAGAGAAAATGAATCATTTCCTAAATTAAAGAATGTATCACTTACTAACTGTCATTAAAATCCTGTTAATTTGATCTAGTGACAAAGCTAATTAAGAAGATATATGTGCTGCTAAAAACTAATGAATATTTTAAACACTTTGTTCCTTTAACGTCTTACTCAATCTCTGCTGGCCAGAGGTGCCTTTGGAGACCCAGCAGGGAGAGGTAACGAGGCGCTGCAGGCAGATCAAACAGCAGGCAGCATTTCTGGGAAAGCGACAGCTCTGTTGGAAAGCCAAAGGGTGAAAGCAGAACTTCTGAGTGAGGGCAGATCTTCCTCATCATCAGCACATGGCTGAAGCCAGAGACTCGTCATAACTCTACTAACTTAAATGCAATTACGAAGCTAAGGAAATAGTAAAAGCCTTGCCTACCCCCATAAATACTTAAAATGTTGCTAGAGGATTTGTTGTGTTGCCAGCAGCAATTTCAAAAGGCATGTTTTCAAATAAGTTCCTCTCCTGTGCCCAGCCTTATGCTCTTTGAACACCTTATAAAATATTTCTTCTACCTGTGAAATTGCAGAGCCTCTCTTGAGATGTTTTGTTGGCTGCGTAGAGGAAGATTTTAACCTGAGGGTCTCTCTATGTCATTATTTTCACAAAAATTTAAACTCTTAAATAAACACAGAAATGTGAGTGTCTAGCAAGTTGTCATAACCAGTTTTGTACTGTAGCCTTTTAGAAATAAGGCAGCTACTAAACCAGGCAGGCTTCCCTTTTATTGTATTTCTACAATAATTTAAAAGCACATGCCACTATTTTCCCTTTTTCTCCTTCTTTGCTTGCTATTTTTCCCTCCAAAAAAGAATAAATTAAAATAAAACATGCAACCCCTCTCTCCTCACCCTTACAAGTATTGCCTACTGCTTCCTGGACCATTTAAAAATAAGGCTTGAATAATAATTTGAATCTGATGGTCAGCTTGCATGTATTCCTTATAATGTTTGACATACCTAGAATAGCTGAGATTAGAGGTTATTTCTATTCCATATGCCTTTCATTTTGCTGACTTCTTCAGGTTTTTAGTCCAAGTATCTTCATCAACACTAGCTGTAGTGCTTTCTTGCTGGTGGAGATCTCATCGTAAAGTTTTGTACATGTGTATGAAGGTATAGCAAAGTGGATGTTTAAGAGGATGGCTTAGTACTAAACAGAGGGATATAATCTGTTCATTATCAAGAAAATAATTTTAAAAATAATATAACTATTACACATTGAAAACCAGAAAATTTGGCCATTACCTTATAAAGAAAGCCTTGGGGGAAGAAGGCTAATGGTGCAACAGGGAAGGTGTATTCTCATCATCATAAAATACAACAGCAAATGGGATCTAAAGTCAATTCAGGTTTTGTGCTATCTGACTGGGGCATGGAAATATCTGGCAAATTAAAGTAAACTGGCACTTTTTGATATGTTTTGCCAAATAAACCTAGAATTTACAGTCGGAGATGTAGCTGGCTTCTAAAGCTCTAAATCAAGAAGTCAAGAAAATGGCTTACAAAGCCAAGAGTAATCCCCAGCCAGGCTTTGACCTGACGGTGACCCTACTCCTGTGCTCTCCTGAGAGCTTTCCAGCGCTCAGCACACAGACAGAGGCATCTCGTCAGTACTCTTGCAGAATTAGAGCTTCAGCTGCAGTGCCTGAGCTCCGCTGCTGCTGCTCTTCTGTAATGTGAACGACAGAGTGGATCACAAAGTGCTGTTTCTGCACCTAGTTGTTGGTCCCTGAAAGCAGTGCCCTCTCTTCTACTGCATAGCATTTTGTAAGCCTCTAGAATGTTACCAAGATTGCTGTCAGCCAGATTTGTGGGGCTTTTTAAGTTGAAAGCAATTTTGTTTTATTGAGGGGTAAAATAATAAAATGCTTTCCCTTGTGAAGCTTTTCAACACGCATTTAGGAAAATTAGTTTGGAAATTTCTTTGCTCATTATTGGAATGGAAAAATTGTTTTATAGTGCTCAGCATTTCATTAATCTGGAGAATGTCTTGTTTTCATGTCATTCTGACTGCTTTCACAAAAACAAATACAGGCTTGATGAACAGGATTTTTAGAGATACTGTCTAGGTACAGTCTCCTGTGGCTTTAAATGGAAATCTGGCTTTTTGGTGAAGTTGATACTGTGGATACTACATCCTGCTTCAGAGACTAATATTTCTGTGGGAAAGGGGGGAAAAGAGACTAGGATCCTACTGTTCGTTAGAGAGAGCATCTAGACTCTTCTCAATGTTTGGACACACATACACAAGCACACACACACAATACGCTTAAAGAAAACCTGACATAAAAGCTAATGATATATTCCTTCTTTTAATAAGTGCAGAATAGTGGAGAGCTGCAACAAAAATAATATTCATTAGATTATTAACATTGCATGTCTACAAGTCTAAAAACCAGCTTGGTGCCAGGCTTATATTAATAACATAATTTCCATGCCCACCAGTATCCTCTCTTAGTTTCCCTGTTCTCCTTGAGTCTTGGTTTGGTTTAGGGTTCTTTCGCAACTTTTAACTTTCAAAGTGCAAGTGTTTCACTTGCAAAAACTCAGCCCTTTCCAACCAAAATAAATATTCCAGACGAAAAAACCCCAAAACTATTGCATTCTTTCTGATTGCATATATTTCAGCTCTGGCCTTTGTTTGATGCATGTACCGGGTCTTGGGTGACTGATGCCTCATTGACAAAAATTACTGCAGGATTGAAAATAATAACAGTGCATTGAGACACTGTCCTAGGTCCCCCTGCATAGGCTGTGGAGTGGTTCCTTCCACCGGTCACCATGGCTTTTCCTACCAGTTTTATAGTAGATGATGCTTCATGTTGTACCGTTCAAGGTGTGACTTGGTATTCACAAACTCTGGCCCTGCTGGCAAACACTGCAGACAGCTTCCTTGGGGCCACACAAATTTCAGTAACAGCAGCCTTTTTGTCTCACTTCGAGTTCCTTACACTTGTACCCCACAAAACCCTGCTCCTAAAATCTGAAATGTGAGGATACGCTGCAAGGTAGCCAGAGGTGCAGTGAGCAGTGGCACATTTCCACATGTGCTGCACTCACTCCTCCCAAGTGCAGGGTTTCTTAAAGCCTCATGGAGGTATTTGAGAAATGCCATTCTACTGCATTGTTAAATCAGATTCTGCTTTTGGAAGACTAATAATTCTCCTCTGCAGTTCACAGCCGTTGAAGCTACAACAGCTCCTCCTTAAACCTTGTGTTAAGTTTGGCTAACAAAACTTACGGGGCCTGAAACCTGACAGCTCAGGAAAATACATAAAATTTTTATAATTTTTCTGTCATTTCAAACTAAAGCGATTGTCCTAATCATATCAGCAAAATGTCTCTGCAGAACATAGATGATCATCTCATTTGATTCTACTTTAACCAGTCTCTAAATGAATACTTGCTCCTTGCAGGGGTTCACTAAGTTCAAAATGAACCCATCATTTTCCAGACAGAAGAAAATATTGTTCTGATGATAATCTACTTCATCTTTCTACCTCTTGTCTATAGATCCATAATGCAAATTTGGTAATTCTCGCACGTTGTCAATTCTCTGATTGGATTAGTTACAATTCTGGATCTTGTATTTGCGGTAAATACAGATCACATGGAAACAAATGCACATGCAAATGTAGGCAGTATTTGACATCAATAATGCATGGGAACATCTAGAAAAAGATTTTTGTACTCCTCAGAAACCACTCTTGATGCGGTTTTTTGTTTTAAGTCTTCCACACATTTCTGAGGCAGCTGAATGAACTTTTATTCCTGAAAAGAGAATGACTAGAAAAGCACTGCCAAATCCAGAGGTGTGGCACCAGCCGTGGTAAACATCCATCCAACAGAGAGCCTGATTAGTGAAAAGAATAATGGTCTGAAGGTTGGGAGCATCTTGAAGACCAAACCCATCTTTAAACAGCTGGAGAGATGCACAAGGCCTTTTTCACTTAATTTCTTTTTGGAAGCCCTGGATGGGGATTACTTAATTGGTGAATAGCTCTCTTCACTTTCAGTGAAGTGAAAGGTGATGATGCTCTGGTGTGCTTCTTGAAAACTATTTACTTGTGGATGCATAGGACCATGGAGATGTGTGATGTGCACATGAATGCAAATGATTTTGCAGGTTATGGTCCTGCTCCATCAAACACCATGAGGAGGTTATGGATGGCTGATCTTCAAACAGCAGAGACTGGCTATTCAAGTAAGACCAAATAAATCTGAAATAGTGATTGCTACTTTTGCTAGATTTAATTCTGAAATCCCACAAATTACTTTGTAGAAACTTGCATTCTTCATCTTGATTTTTTTTCCTGCTATCCCTTATTGCTAAAATCAAAGTTACTTTCACTTCATTCACCCCAGTACAGCAATAGCGAAATGAAGATGGTATGGTGCTCAGAAACACCACCTGGGAAAATGTTCCAAATCGTTCATGTAGGTTTAAAAGCCATTTATCTGCTTCATGCATTTTCTATACATTTAGTGATTCCGCTGATTAAGACTTTTGTGAGTCTGATTTTTATTGACTACAAAGATCACTGACATCAAACTTGCATTGTTACTTGTCTCAGTTCAATGTATTGTTAAGACAGCTTGTGCTAAAATAGCAAAACCAAGTTTTGCAAATAATCCAAATATTCTAACAAATATATTACGTCATTTATTTTGATTCTAACTAACAAACATCATCAGAATAACTTCCTGGAAAATAAAACAATTGCAGCATTTTCAACATTTCCATGATTCAAAAGAAGGCAGGCACCAGAAAATTAGCATTCTACAATTTGAAAATACAAATTTAATAGAGGTTTAAATACAGATGCTGTCTAGAGATTTAGCTGTTAAATTAACAACAAATTATTTATGAATTAAATTAATACTGAATTGCTTCATATTAATATCATGAAGACATTATGGGCAGTAAAGCAAAAGAGAAAGATGATTGACCATACATGTGTTTCTTAGGGGAGATGGCTGGTTGCTGTGCATATGTGTCACAAGGCAAAAGCAGACCATCTCAGACAGAGCTTGTGTTTCTCTGAGATTGCAGCATGGCTGAGAGTAGGGCTTGAACAGCAGGGTTTTTTTCTTGAAAAGTCTTCTTCCATTAAGAACCACTCCATTTGCTTGCCTCAGCGGTTCACCCAGGTTGGAAGGGTGTCCAGTTCACCTCTGGGCCCAAGCCGCAGCGCTTGTGCCCATGGTGGAAGCTGTGAGATGTGACGTGTATGCTGAGCTGCGCTGACATCTGCATGGTTAGCACGTGGAACATAAATAACTGAGGTGGTGTCAGACCCAGACTGAGCAGCAGAGGGCAAAGGGGTTAATTATCTGGTGGATGTCATTTTCCAAAACACCGTGGGTCAGCGTGTGCTAGGGGTCCCTAGGGATTCACAGCTGAAACAAGCAGAAAAATAAGCAGATTTCTCAAACCAGCAATTCCCAGCACAAAATTTTAGCAGTATTTACCTTGCAGGTAGAAGAGTTTGTAGAGTGGGCTAAGATGTGGCAGGATGGCTGCCCTGGCCTCTTAATCTTGGTCCTTAAGTACGCGAGGAAGCATGCCTGGAGCTGTGCACAGCCCAACAACCACAAACTGAATCATGACTTCTGGGCTCCTGTTGTACCAGTCTACATATCTTTACGCACCTTCAAGGCTCAATTTTCCTCCTCTGCACTGTGGCAGGCTTGCTTGCCCAATTACTGTGGAAAGGGAAATTAGGAACCATCCTGCTTCAAAACAACGCTTGCTTTGTTTCCATTCCATCTAGCATTAGCTTAACCTGTCTCTCCAGGGAGTCATAATACTTTCCTAACCACAACACTTACAGTACCTTGCAGTGCTGGTTTAACACCTCAGATGTTCCACATGCAGTTTGAGATTTCCGTAATGACGTGTGCTGGAGCTCTGAGTTATTTGCTGATTGGCAAGTAAAAATGATTTTGCAATTATATCCTGTCTGCCATTATGTGCTGTCAGAGACACAAGAGTAAATTATGTTTAATATGTTTTACGGTGTATTTTAGCTTCTGTCTCCACTGACTCTCCTCAGACTGTATCCTGAGGTTCAGTCTTTGCACATTGTGACTTATTTCAAAGCAGTACTGTGGGAATCTGCTTCAGGCAATCACAGGACTACCATCCTGCCAGAGCAAATTGTCACAGGAATTGAGGGTGACTTGTGGAGGTCAGCAATATTTGAGTTGGATCAGCATTTGACTAGAAGTAGTTTGCAAAGTTCCTGTGAATGTACCTGTGTAAGTGCAGAAGTTGTAAACGGTGATGTTTATATATGAACTATAGGGAAACAGTGGATTTTTTACCGGAATACCTGTGTTATGTGAAAGTAGTCATAAAATACCAGTAACTGGAAACAGAAGCAATTTCTTACAATGTAAGAAGTGAGTCTTTCTGAACCACACAGGCTTGTGTGTTCTTCTGGGAGAACACAAAGAAAACTGAAGAGGCTTGGAGAAGAATTTAATGTTACTAATATTGTCAGTCCCAATAATAGTGCAATGAAAATGGAAAGGCTGCCATTTGTGAGGGAACAGGTTTAGAGCTGGCAAGCTCTACCACACCATCCCCACACCTTGCAGGTCAGACAGAAGACCTGGCAATATATAATCCAAAATCTTTCTGCACCTGGGCGTGGGAACAAAGGCAGAACAGGAACGCTCCCACTGGTGTTTGCACCTGGACTGGACTGTTGTGGAGCAACCAAGTGGGACTTGTGAAGGCCTTGTAATAAATGAATGCCGGACTCAGGGGAGAGTTGGCCTTTGTGGTGCATGCTGCAGCCATCTGTTTTACTTGGGTACCGACACTGACTTTTCTATTTCTAGGTAGAAAAGTGTTTTGATTTTTTTTTGGTACACCTCGGCTGTATTAACCACTAGAAATTCACATTGAAAGAGATGAGAGCTAACCAAGAAGTTCATGCACCACTCTGCAGAGGTGCCTGTTTTTCTAATCATTTTCAGCCTGTGGTTAGCCACAGGTTCCTCTAAGGCCAGAGATGCATGATTTTAAGTGCAATATATCTGGGAAGGCTATAATGAAACAGGTTAAACTTGCAATACGAGAAATGAACAAAAGTTAAATACATGCTCTAGCTGTAAATTTGAAGGACTTGGCAGAGAACTATTTAGCCTCAGGTAGAGATTTCCAGGACGTTATTTTTATTTTAATTATGTTTCAAAGAACAAACTGGGGTTTTTTAGATTTGAAGGACATGGGAAATGTGGAAATGTAGTGAATCAAAGGCATCACTTCTTTTTCCAAAGCAAAAAATCAAAAATTTGTATTAAAATTAGTTGTCACCCCAAGGAAGTAGTACTGTAATTAGAATGTGTTGTATAATGTAAATACACTAGAAATCTGTGCATACTCCTATTTCATTATCTATTTTCATGGCTATATACGTTGGTGTAGTTCTTTTTTTGTTTGCTTTGCTGTCTTCTTTGAGCAAACCATCTGCAGCTTGTTTTACCTTTCATCAGCAGTTTGAACTGGACTATAAAAATCCCGTACTTGGCAGTAGTCTATACATAAACATTCAATGTAGCACATTGATTATATTTATAGTAATGTGAAAATACAGCCTCATGAATCTTCAAAGTAGAAGCCGTGTGTTGTTCTTCTAATAAGTTTTGCGTAATCTTTTATTTTCTAAAACTTGTATGTAAGCTCTCCATACACTGCCCAAATACCAAATGCCTTTTTGAAAATCTTAATTTTGCAGATCTAGTGAATTCCTGTGGGTACATGTGTGTAAAATACAATTTAGTCTAAACAGAGACCATCATGTTTAACTTAAAACATGGCACACATAACTCCGAACAGCCTCTTTTCAGAGCTAAAGACAATAGATTTTTTTTTTCCCCCCAATTATTAATTTTAAGCCAACATATGATTTGGATGCACATGCTGACATAATGTTTGTAGGTTTTATGCACAATTACACTCTTAATAAAGAATGGCCTCAAATGCTATGGCTTCACCCTGAAAGGTGTGTGCATAAAGATCCTGCCTGTGCTAGGAAGATACACACAACTTCCTGTTTTCCAATATCCTCATAAACAGTGAGATAAATTGCTTTCCCAGAGATAGGAATCAAGTGAATCCAAAGGTTCTTTACGAGAGGCAGGACAGACCCTGGAAAATAAAAATTCTTTTTTTATGAGTGAGTCAGTGTGTAAAGGTCATTGCCCCTTGAGGAAGGTGAGTGAACCTCTTAACAATGTGTTGCCATTGATAGTTACTTTACTGTCTTATTTTATATCATGAAATGGGGCTTACAGAGGTTGGAAATGTACTCCCTTCCCCCATGATTCTCACTCAAAGGATACTGAATTGAAATTTCAGGGGGTTTTGGGCAAATCCACTACCAGAACCTGGGCAAGAGAAAAGTTACGTTCAAGATCCATTAACATGCCCTCAAAGATAATAATACCACTGAAAAAGAGAGACCTAAATGAAGTCAAATACTGTTTTTTTCCTGATGAGATCTTTAAGGAGTGTCTTGAAGGAGTGGGCTTAAGGACCCTTTCTTTTACAATGTGCCTCTAGAAATAGAAGGTGCCTCCTGAGAGATTTGTGTAATTAAAAAAATTATTCTTACTGCTAATGTATCCCACAGGATCATGCCTGGAATAACAGTCAGGAGAGACTGAGTGACTGGTGCTATAGTTGCTACACTTGCTGTGTAAGTGTAAGGTCTGCAGATGTCCGTAGGGAAGACGACCCTGGAGTAAACTACACCAATATGTCCAGCCTGCCTCGCGTGGATGTGTGCATTGGGAAGATATCAGCTGTCTCTTGTGTAGGCTTGCTGCATCCATTGCACTGCATCCTCCTGTAGTCCTAGTCCATGCCAGCCCTTGTCCTCTCTTCAGCTGCGGCCTTGCACTGCCGAGCCGTGCCGTACAACGGGATGAGGATTTGCCGGAGTATTTTGAATTCATTACTTTAGTCCTTCATGGCTCCCATAATTAGCTATGTGCCTCAGCTGTGCCTTGAATCCACAAGGAAAATTAAACCTGCACTGATTCTTCATTTCTGCTGCCTGGAAGGTGTGACCTAAGTGAAAACTGGCCAGGGACACTAGCACAGAGTCAGGCTCCCATAGCCAGAACAGGAACTTTTAGTGCTCCATGGGATAAACACAGCCTTAAACAGCAGAGATGTCAAAATCCCAAGATGTACTTGGGGAAACCCTCCCAACAGCTACCTGCACCCTTTTACTCAGACAATACTAATAAGAGCTCTAGGATAGTGATTACATAGCAGTTCATTTTTTAAAATATTAAAAACCCCTGCTGAAGTAAAGCTAACAGCTTCATGGCCGTGCTTGAGTGCGTCCATTATGAGAAACCAATTTTACCCTGGGCCAGAAAGACACTGAGCAGGCAGATATGGGAGTTGTCATGCTGAGGTTTTCTGAGCTCTGGGGCAAAGCTGGAAAAGTGGGGAATTATTACAGCAACTTCAATTATTTTGCATGTAATGCTGTAATTATTATTCATGCACTGGGTAAAAGCTTGTGCCAGAAGAGCTCTTAAGTGTGGGGTGTGATGAGGCGTGAGCAGTGACAGGAGTGTCAGTGGTTCCCATGTGCAGATTTCATGGCCAGCTGCTGGGGCAGCTCCTCCTGTGCCTGGGCTCCTGCCACAAAGGGCTCCACGGGTTGTCCTTCTTGTGGAGGTGCTCCCACCTGGTGAAGCTCCTCCAGTCCCCAGTGTGTCCCTCCAGTGTGGGCACAGCGTAAGAGAAAGCAGGGAAGCAGCTCTCCCAGGCTGGGCAAATGGGAAGCCAGCAGTAAAACAGGTCCTCTGGGACCTCTGAACAACAGGCAGGCGGCTGGGTAGTGCTGAAATACAGATTTTGGGAGAAAGCTTTCTAAACTCCAACACTTTACTGATGGTTCCACAGAGTACAGATCGTTTATGTTTTACTTGTTTACTGGAGGTAAATTTATTGGAAGTGTCACAGTGTGAACATGGGAGTGCAGCAACAACAGTGAAGGAAAAGCTGCAGGGCAAATAATTCAGGACAACTTTCCTACTCTGGTATGAACCAAACTGGTTTTGCCCTTGTCATCTTTCTGATTTTTATTATTCGTCAAGCTGGGGGCCATGTTCTGCTCTGAGCAGTAGCAAAAAAGAAAATTACCAAACCAAGTGTGGGTTAAACTGAAGAGAGATTATTTGCTCTGGATTCTTCATGCTGTGGTTAGGCTAAAGGTTCAGGTGTAATTCAGCAGGAACTGGCTTTTTGTATTTTGTTATCCAAGACGCTTTGTCTCCCAGGCAAAGCACTCTTTCCGCTGCACTGTCGTACGTTAACTGTATGGGCAGGTGTGGGGACAGCCTCAGCACAATAACCCTAGGACAATTCAGGATTATCCTCCAAGACACAGCTCTGGTCAGGTCCTTATATCACTGATTTCTATCCTGATTGTACTACAGCCTCTGATAAGTTCTCCAAATCCAGTTGCTTTTCCAGGGAGCCTGGCCCAGGGCCTTTGGGCCCTGAGCCAAAAGCTCTTTAAGAGACATCAGCCCTGCAGATGTCTTTAGCTGTGCACCATGAGAGACAATTGCCTCAGCTAACAGGGCTCTCCTGCCCCTAACAGCACGTAAGGTGTAGCCCAGGCCCAACTGCTCTGCCCCAGGAGAGCCCTCTGCTCTCTGCCTCCAGGGTCCCTCCCAAAACCTTTTTTCTTTCCAGGCTGTCTGGTAAGTTATAGGGACAATTTTAGAATTCACCATTACAGTTTTAGGATTACTCCTATAGTCTGACAATGACCAAAAGCCTGAAATTTTACTGGCCATGAATGTCTATTGCAGACTTCCACTGGTGAAGTATTAAGTATAGAATGGATGAGGCCTCATAAAGCAACTCAGGATGTTCAATGGACACTTTTCCCCTGAAACACCCTCTCACATAGTATATCAAACTCCCTGGGCCTTTAGGGCAATGAATGAGACTTTTTTACACTTTTCTCTCTGTGTGGATCTGTAGGTCATTTCATCAACTATAATTTAGAATATTCTTATCATCATCAAAAACATGTCTGAATATGGCATGATTTATTTACAGCTTTCAGTGTGGGATTGTACTTGAAGGATGGAAAATTCCTTATGTTACTCTCATAAATTAGGTGGTGCTCATTTTCTATTCCTTTTTTAACTGCTGACCATCTCCAGGGCAAAGGGGAGGAGGTGTGAGAGAGAAGCCTGTCAGAATCAGTTCAGGAGCATCATGTCTCCAGGGGTGTCAGAGCCCCTTATCACCTTAGGATGAAATGTCTTGTTGCTGCACCCAGCTGCGCTACACTTTGCATAATTTCTGGGTGAGCACATTAACTTCCCCTCTTACTTGGAAAGAGGAGTGTGAAGTCAAACGACACATGCTAGATGATAAGCTACGGCAGAGCTGGTCTGAAGGAACTACTGTTTCTAAAAGTATCTTGGGATGCTTAAGGTATCGGGCATCGCTTGTAGTGTCACCACTTCACATGGATCATATTTAGGCTGCTTGAAGTAATACATTAGTGCATTCAACCATTTGCACCAGTGAGGGAGGCAAAATTTAAAAACCAGTGTGTGAGAAGTTTGTTGGGAGTTGCAGGGAGGTAGTTTATAATAGTTGGGTTATCTTCGAAGACAAATTGTATTTGTCTAGCTAGGAGAAAAATCCCATAACTAGCTAGGAAAAAAACCCATCACTAAGACAATTTAGAAAATAACAGTTCTTTAGTCAATCTGACATTTGTTCTTCACTTGAGAAAAATATCTGAAAGAAACTTGGCCTTTAGAGCTGTAGGAGAATGGGCTATTGGAAAAGTGTGCAGATGAACTTGTTATCTGCCGTTCTGGATAATGATACACAACTGCTAACGCCACATGCACAGGATAACAAAAGAGCCATCTTAGCCAAGTAAAGAGACATTAAACTGGCCCATTCTACACTCCTACTCATTGCACTGCTAAATATTTAACAGTTTGGTTGGGTGTCATAAAAGGGGAGAACATTAGCGTGTGAGGACTCATAGTTATAGTTTTGAGCTGTTCTTTAGTGTTCTGAGGTTCCAGAACCAAGAACTCAGGTCGTTAAAAATGTAAATGGGTTATTACTAAAATTTCAGTGTGTGTTGTTGATATTATGAAATAAACAAATTCAAAGAAGGCTGGAAATTGTTATTATTTCTGTTTAGATCCACTATTAGTACTGCTAAATCCTACTAACAGCTATACTGACAATCACTTCAGTGCTTGTGCTGCCATACCTGTTTTATAAATCTTCCCCGAACTAATCAAAGTAAGGCACAGGTACCTTTCCTTTCCTTGGAAGTCAACTGAAAGCCAGCACGAAGCCTTGTAATGGATAATTCTTGCTTGCAGGATATAATTTTCTGACATTTGGTTAGAAAGGAGAGGAAAAGCAAGGTTTGCTCAAGAACGAGAAAAGCTTTCCAGGGGACACGGACTTATTCACCGTTAAAGAATCTTCTCTCAGCAGGACACGGGCAGTGGAGGTTGATGCCCTTCAGTGTCGGCCATTAACGTGCTGATGAACATGAAGTATCTCCTGCAGCACCAAGGTACCAGGAAAACAGTGTGGTGGCCTAATCCCTGCAGCACAGTCAGAGCTGGTACCTGTTGGTCTTGTGCTGGTGACCAGGAAAAGCAGTTAATTTCTTAGCAGTGAGAAGGAGGGGGACTTACTGTGCAACTTCAGCTGCCTCTGTTTTCTTACGCAGGAAACAGTTGCTGGGTTTGGAGTCCATTGGTTATTTAACAAAAAATCTACTCCTTTAATTAGAATGCTTCATCTCTCACTGTGTTTCATTTCTACTGCCAGCATTCCATGTACCTATGTTATTCAGGTCCATTTTTAAAAATTTATTTTCTGCAGTCTGAAGTATTGTCTGATATAGCTGGCATCACATCAGTCGGTGTCCTTGAAAATGATCTGGTATGAAAGTGCAAGGTTACTTGGCAGTATTAAAGAAAACCCCACTTTGGCTCTGACACTGTACTGCATTTGGATCTGGTATAGAGATGGAAAAACACATATTGGGGCATCCACACTTACTCCATGCATAAATTTAGACCAATGGCTCAAGTTTTTTCTTACTATAATCTTTTTCTTTTCGCTAATAATGCAGCCTCCTTGAAGTCAGAGATTTTCACACCCTGCTCTTCTAAATAATCATGCCTAAAGCCTGTTTTGTTTCTTTTCTTAACACATATCAGTTATTTCAACGGTAAAGATGAACAAATTGCTGAAGTTTCCTACATCCACCTCATTGGATGGGGCGACTGGAGGGAGCAGCAAGGAAACCTTAATTCAAGCTCACAAGTTTTGCAAAAAAACCAAGAATATTTTTTTCTCATGTTCCTCCTTCCTGAAAGTGATTCACATTTCTTAAAATTCATTTGCTTTTTAGTAAAAAAAAAAAAAAAAAAAAA
>VZTI01005041.1:299040-331216 GCA_013397865.1 Struthidea cinerea | reverse complement strand
AAGTTTAAAAAAAATTTTTTAAGGTATTAGGAATAAAAAAATATTCATCAGACACATTATTTTTAAAAGCTCACTGACTTCCTTAGGAGTATCTTGAGAATGCAAAAGAAAAGAACTGTTCTGTAGTAGGTGTGTGTGGTGATTCTCTAGATTGAAATGAAGAGCTCACACTTCTTTAAGAGTATATGAATGCATATTGCTACAGCCCCAATTTCCAACCCTTTTTCCCCACAGGTATTACAACTGAAGTTTAAAAGCTCATTTTAAACTCCTACGTCACAAGCCTACTGCTTTTTAAATGGCTGGAACACAGCATGATGTTCGAGTTCCTTGGGTTTGGACTGTAATCATCCCACTGTCTCCTTGACAACGCGAGGAACATCAAGCAATTCAGAAAAGGAGAGCCACAATGGCAAAGGTTGCAGCCCTTAAGAAAGGCATTTCAAAGGCTTATGTCTGCCCAGAGAAGAGATGCCAACTCATGCTTGACTTTTAGAATCAGCTGACTTCAGGGGCATTATTTTTTAACTTTTTTTCGTGGGATGGAGATGATGTACAAGTAACCTGATCACTCCACATGTCTGCAGTAGCAAAAGAAGAAAGATGTGCTTTTACATTGTTATTGCAAGATTAAGAAATACCTATGAGTAATTAAGGATAGAGAGAAAGTAATAGATTTGTTAGAGGCTTTAACACAGTTTTTCATGCTTCCTAGGTACACTTATTTCTAAGACTGTTCTTTTTCTAAACAAACTTTGTCCTCAGATGGTGAAAACCTTTATGTAATACCCACTGGGGAGGTTAGATTGAATATTAGGGAAAATTTCTTCACTGAAAGGGTTTCCGAGCACTGAATAGGCTGCCCAGGGAAGTGATGGAGTCACCATCCCTGGAGGTATTTAAAAGCCATGTAGATGTGGCACTTAGGGACATGGTTTAGTGCTGGGCTAACAGTTGGACTCAGTCTTAAAGATCTTTTCCTAAATGGTTCTGTGTATTGTAATTCAGGATGAATCAGGACTGGTAAACTGGAAGAGATACAGAGGCCGCAAAAATCTCTTAAATCTTTTGCCTACCATGAAATTGAAATGGTTTGCAGGTACAGAAGGCTGTAGTTGTAGATATATCAAAGAATCATACATAGCTGGAGACATACCAAAGAATCCCAAAGGTAAGACTTATACATTTGGGGCTGCAGAAAGGGATACTGCCAAAACAGGGGGAAAGGCAGGAACAAATAAAAATCAAAGTAAAGAACCTTGATTTTCAAACAATAAATGCATCATAAAGCAGTATTCTTAATTTTAGGTACTCTGCCCATTGCACAGGCATAACATACATAATATAGCTGCTTTATGATCGTTACCAACACACAGGTTTTTAAAAAGGAGGAAAGAATGAGTCACCCATAGCATATGGAATTAAGCCGATATGAGCATTAAGACTAAGTGTCCTTCAGCTAGGAAAGGCTCTAAGTCTGTCTAACAGAGAGGCATTTACAACTTTTCAAACCTTTAATCTGGAATTGTGCAGTGTGATTTGAATAAATTCAAAATGTCTGGAGTGCGTTAATTTTTGTGGAAGATGATATCCCAACTCCCACTTCTGAATCGAACTTTGAAAAGACAGAAAAATTAGCACTTTGATCCCAAAACAGGCCAGAAGATTAAGACAGAAAGTCATGAAATCATGCCATCCGAAAGGGGAAAATTGCAAATGTTTCAGTCGTTCTGCAGAGGCAACCTGCAGGGCATCTGTTACAGGGAGTTTCTCATCAGCGCTTCCTGCCCTTCAAACCTTCTTGGATACAGCAAAAAGAGGGGTCTGCTCCTCTTTCCCATGTAGGAGCCTCCTGAATGTGTGCAGAGCCCTGTCCCAGTGGAAGGAAGGAGTTTTTCTTCCCTTGTTTCTTTTTTGCCTGCCTGTTTGTTATAGCTAAGTAATGTAGAGTGTGTGTGGTGGTTTGTGGTCTCTTTTTGTTGGCTAGGGGAAGGGTATATGGGTCCATGTTTTGAAACCAAGACAAGGCATTCAAACCTTTCTGGCTGTCCTTGTTGGTCTTTGATGAATAATTTCTAGCTCTGTTTTCTGATTTTGAGTAAAGTAGTTAACACATACTCTGTTTTACCTTCCTTCTTGGGGGATACCAGGAGTAGTTAATCTCTTTAAGTATCTGTTCCTGTAGAAGTACTATCCTGCCTAAATATTTTTGTCCATGGCACTGGAAAATGCACACAAAGTTTCAGAAAAACATAGTCCAGGAAAGGAAGCAGGGCATGGCATTGTGTTCTTCAATGGTAACAGAAGTTGTCTGGGCAATTAGACTGGGGAATATTTCCATGTAGCTTCCATGGGATTTCACTTTGATCAGTGAAAGATAATGCTTTTCATCTGAGCTTCACAAGTTTGGATTATCGTGTGGCATCATTCTGCACATGGTGATGACTGTGTAATGAAAAGCTGATTTAATAATGCAGGGCAGTTCACCCTGTAGCTGCCCTTGCTCTCACATATCTGCCCAGGACTTTGTTCAGCTTGGAGCCACATGCTGTAAATTCCAGTTTAAGAAGTCAGAGCTGGTGCTGGCCACTAAGGAAAGACAATGGTGGTGCTTCATTGCCTTGCTGCATCAGCTCCAAAATTTCTACCGCTATTTGGGAGGAACGTGGAGAAAAACTATACTCAGCATAGAATATTGTATATGCATAATTCTATGTACAAAATTCTACAAAACATCTATTTTACAAAAAAAAAAAAGAGTACAAAAATTCTAAATGCAGCATAAAATATTGTATTTAATATAGAGAAAAACTCTACATAGATTATTGTACATAGTGCTCAGCCCTAAGACACCAGGCAGTAAGATTATCTGGAGCTAAACTTCAGCTAGTGTAAATTCATATAAGTCCCCTGATACCTGTCCTTAGCATAATTGTGTAGTTCATGCCAACAGAGCACCTGAATTTTTTTTTCCTTTTAATACTTTTGAAAATCAGAAGCTGTCTCTAGATTCAGAGCATTCCTCCCAAAGACTAACATCAAGAGCTGTCAGGTCATGTATGTCTAGCAAAATGTCTAGTGAAATGTTAGCTCTCCAGCCCTGACATACACTGCAGCTGCAGCTTTAGAATAAGAATTTCCAGAACGGAATATGTTAACAATTGGCTCGGTCTCAGTTTAAAGTTAGTGTAGCTCCATTATTTCTCTGCTTCACCCGTGACAAACCAGAGTAACAGAGCAGCAGATGCTCTTTCACAAGGGACTGACCAACTGATAAACCACTGTACATATTCTATAGCTGCCATTCAAGTGGAAATTGTATTTCCACTTAGAAGTCTATTATTCTATTATAGTGCAATAAACGTGTTTTCATTCGTTGTGGTCCCTGGTCTCTGTCTTTCACTTCTAGTGTGTTTTCTTTGGTGACATTTTTTTCTTGTCAGGGAAAGGTCGTGACATTTCAAGGTGTTCACTTCCTGAAGCGTGACTCCTTGAAGTAATGAGATTCAGCTGATCTGTTGGTAGAAATCTGCCACAGTGAAAACAAGCCCAGCAAAAGCAGAGCTCAGAAGCATCAACGTGTGGTCACTCCTGATGGAGCTGATGGCTGCCCGTGTTCTCCGTGTTATTACAAGATCTCCCAGAAAGGACAAAACCCCCAGGATTATGTGTCACTGAGTGCTGTTATTGTTCGAACCTCTGTTTTCAACATCCCATTAATTTGCATAGTGATTCAAGCTCAGGCAAACTTTGTTTGGTTTAAACCTTAAATGATGCTAACCTTAATTGTCAAAAATTGTTGTAAAGCAATTGTGGTTCCTTAAGGAGCTTAAATAGATTTCAGACTGCATATGTTAGTTTGACATTTCCCAACTGAATTTTTTAGGCCTTTTTTTGGTGGTTGTTACTTAGGAGAGCAACACTGATGACTTTAATCTCAAAGGGAAGTCCCTTTAATGGTGGCATCTCCAGAACGTTAACCAAAAGTAGATTTGGGCCTGGCTGAAAAAGTTGGTTGTTTTCTGCCCCAATGTTCTTATTGCAGAGAAGTTGCATACGGTTTTTGTTTTGATTTAACGGTGCTTTACATTGTCTTTTCACCTGGGAAGGGCTACATTACCTTATTCTACAAAAATGTGTTCAGCCCAGGGCGAGTCTGAAAATAACCTTTACATGTCCCCTTTGTGCCAATGCATGCAGAAATGATAAATTATCTTCTGGAGAGAGGCGTGTGCTCTAGTCCTCTTAATCCCGACACAACCTCTGTTCTAGTAATATTTGTTAAATATTCCTTTCCGATAATTTCATCACATCTCCTCAAGAAAAGACACGATTTGACCTGGTATATATTTTTGCCTATTATGTAGTGTTATGTGTTGCAGCCTTCTTCCATTTTAGGGCCTGTGCTTTAGGCTGATAACTATTTTTTTCCATAAGTTGCAGTCAGTTTTCAGCTCATTTGAAAAAAAATCTGTATTTTTAAGCATAAACTTCTTTAATTGATTTATTATTTTTTATTGGAGCTCCCAGCTTCATCGTTTTATTGGAGTTGTTCTGTCAGCCTTGATTTCTGTAGCCTTCATAGTTCATATTCACCAACAGAAACAAATAATTGCTTTTTAAAAATCTCATGTCACCCGTAAAACTGGAGGTTTTTCATAGATGAAGTGTATATTTGAGGAGTTCTTTTATCTGGGAAGACAGCAATATGAAATCAGAATTAAAAGAATTTAGGAAGGAAAATCTCGTTAGTGTAGACTGATTTTTCCCTGCAGAATATGACAGTGTCATGCTCCTCCTGACAATTAAAACTAGTTTGTCCTGAATTTCTAAGTGTATTTAAAAAAAAACTCCGAAACAAAACCATGTCTTTTTCCTGGAATTAACCTATATTTAACCTATTACAATATGTTAAAATATTAAGTTCCTGCCCTTTTTATATCCCTTGCAGGCTCATTTCCATGATAAGAATAAGCAGTAATGATCCTTCTCACTCCAGGGCTGTCATTTGAGATGGAGAATGCAAGAGTGGTGCAGACAGTCGGGTTTTATTTGCTGTTATGGGGAGAGCTGCCACTCACAGCAGCAGTAATAACCTGTATCATTCATCGTTTGCAAATGTTTCTTCCTGCTAAGTAAGATTTTTATAAGGAAAGTCACCTTCCATTTTTCCTGGAAGTAACTGCGTAACCCATCCTGTACTATGAGCAGCCAGATTTGTAACGAGAGGATTTTCAACAAAATCTGGAAGGAGTGGGCAAGAATGCTGAGCTGATCATTGGTGATATAGTTGATCAATCTGCACAGAAAACTATTCCATTTTTAGGATAATAAAGAATGTGGTGTGTATAAAAGGTTTTAGTAATTCCTAAGTTGCAGTTCACTATTGTAAAGCCATTGAAAAGTTCATGTGTCTGATAATAGTGTCTCAGATTGGACAGGTAAGACACCTCACAAAACCCTCCTTGGGATACTTAATTTTCAAGACACTGCCATATGGGCTTATGACTGCAGTGCAGTGAATCTCAAGAGAAGTGAATAGAAGAATTTGCTTTCCAAAATCCAACTTTGCACAGAAAACTGTATTAGCTATTAAACTTCAGAGTTGAAACAACAAGATCATAGACTCCAAAAAACCTAAAACTAAGAAAAGAGAAATTTCTTGAGTTTGGAGGGCAAAGAATCTACGGATGGGTTTTGGCATTCTTCTGCATTCAGTGGTTAGTAGAATTAAAAAACCACTGTTGCAGGCTCTGTACAGAAATAATACCCTGTATGGTAAGGTGCCCTGCTGATTAACCCACAGTAAGAGCAGCATTGTGGTGCTGGAATAAGAATGAAGGGATTGGTAGAATTGGGTTTTTGTTTGAGATTATTTTGACATAACAAAATCTATGAATTATTCTTCAGTTTTCTGCTGTCTTAATATAAATATGATTTATAAGTAAATCTGACATGAGCCAAGTGCTCTGGTCTTAGGAAGACAGTGAGCAGAAAAACAGGCTAAATAGCAGACCACTGGGATCCCATTGCTTAACACTTTGGGCAGAGAATCTTGGAAGGATTCAGACTGGAAGACACTCAGAGGATTTTAGTCCATTCCTCCAAATTATTTCGTTATGGTTTTTTCCTTCAGACTTTCAAGCAAGTGCTTACATGTTGCACCCATGCAAAGAAATTCCCTGCAGTTGGCATTAGTTGTACTTCACTAGAAAGCTGGGAGGAAACTTTTGGTGAAATACAAGAGTTTAGAGAGTGTACCAAATTCAGCCTTCGATTATGCATTTTTTTTTCAGAAATGAATGACAATTCAAAACTTTTGGCAAAATCTGAACTTTATAAACCAAATTTTCAGGTTTCCCTCCTGCTGGATTTATGTGCATATTGTGAAAAAATCACACAAAACCATTGTGAGGGCACAATATGAGTTTGTCTCTCATTATAGGAGAAATAATCCCATTGTAAAACCAACTCAAGTCACAGGGGTGTGGAAGAGAAAATGACATTTTCTAAGTGTCATTACTCATCTACCTTCTCTCCTTTATTTTCTTGCTTAAGGTCTTTTCAGTTAATAAAACCTGTAGATTCTGAAAGCAATATTGAGGAGAGAAAAGTGAGATGGGATTATCTTGAAGAATAAACTGTTTCAAAAAAATTTATGTGACCATACTTCTTACACAGTAATTATAGTAGATAATTATTGCTTTCCTTTGAACAGAAATTTATATATTTTTTTACAATCATCAGGACTTCATTGAACAATAAACTCTTCTGTTTCCAGTCCCATGTTTGTATAGAATAAATGGTGAATGCTGGTGGAAAATATGGAAAATGATGTGAATTTGATGGAGAAAGATTTATCATCTGTGATCTGTTCCACTTCTAAAACAAACACAAGTCCATAAAAATGATGCATTTCTTCTGGGTATTCAGAGGTAGCCACAATTTTGGAAAGATTATCATGTTTTTATCAGATGACAGTTTTTAGTTACTGTCATCTGTTGAGCGAATTTTCTTTAGTCATTAAAGGATTCTGCCATCTCTCTCTTATACAAGAAATTTTTTATGCAAAACATTCTGTAAGTTTTGAGGAGAGCCCTGAACACTTGCTGCAATCAATCCCATCACTGTTCCCTGGTGGAGTCTCTCTAAGAGCAAGGAGAGGGTTTTCTGTCCTCATTTCCAGTAGTTCAGGCAAGATCTAATTCATCAGAGGGTCATTTATGTTTTACTTATTCATAAAGGAAGAGCTGAGGCATCATTTTAGAGAAAATAAAAAAGGAATTTTTGGAGAAAATACAGGGTCTATCATGTGCTGTATGACTTGGATTTTGTTGTTTGCTTTCTATTTGTAGGGAGACATCCCTAAAGACTACTACTGAGTGATTATGTCTTTGTGTTAGGTGAACACTGTAATAAAAGCCCATTTAGAGATGCTTATTCTTGAATTGGGACTCCAGCAACTTTTCTTTATGGATCTTTTTCGGTTCTGACACAGACTTTCTATTCATTATTAGTAATAAAAGGAGAGAAGACCTTCAAGAAGCTCAGTGTCTGAGCAGGCATTAATTAATTATTGGGATTTCCCTACACAAAATTTGATTCCCTAGAACATAAACAAGTAAGAACAAAATCCATGTACACAGCTTGCCCATAGTACAGAAGGATTAACAAGTTTAGACAAGTATTTATTGATTAACAAGATTAACAAGTATTTATTGACGGACCCAGCTGAAGTTGTGAGAAACATCTGCTTGCTTGCACGCAGCGAGCCGTTTCAAACACTCCACTAGAAGTTTGGAATATATTGGTGAGGAAAATGCCGTATGGATAAAAGCACTCCTGGTGCTTGTGTTCAGATGTAGGAGGAATGATTTCTCATAATTTTTATTAAATTAAAGTCGTAGAAAACCCGGTATGCGTTGACCTCTTCGCAGGCTGCCTGTGCGTACATGCAGTGAGTGGATTCAGTGACGTACCTCCTGACCCTGCCTTCGCAGAGACAGAGATGATGTTTTCACATACTCAGCTCTTTGATTTCCTTTCCACTAGCCATAATTAACATTTATTCAAGCAACATTAGGAAGAACATAAATATTTCAAAGAAGCTAATTACAGCATCCAAAACATCCTCCAAGCTATTCGTTTAATGAGGATGTGTTTTGTTCCTGCAATAGTGTAACATTAATTTCATCAAGCAATTAAACAAAACAAAACCAGATACAATAGAGAAAGATGTATTTTTTTCTCCTGTTTACAAGAATGCTTACTTGAATTTCAGTGAGTTCCTTGCAAAAAGGTGACTGTCATAATCCATGCAAGCTTCCTATAAACTCAGATGCAAGCTTGGAGAACTTGCTCTGTCAACATTTGCACAAATTTCAGTAGAAATATTATCTTGGTATAATATATAGTCTGAGCTTAATGCAAATGAACATTTTTGCTAGAAGCTACATTGTTTTTTCTAGTATACTACAAGGAGGATTACAGCTACACCCAAATCAGTTTACCTTACCCATGTATCAGGAAATGCAAAACTACACTGATGCTTTTTAGTAAAAAGGCATAGTCTACAATAAAACGGAGTTTATACTGGGTTGGAAGTACTGGAGGAGTGTAGCCTGTTGGGATTCAGACAGTGTAACTCACAGCACAGATAGGATTGAATGTGTAATGGCTACTGCTTCTGTCCATTAGCAGGAATCTGCTGAAAACAAAATTCACGTTTCAGATGAAAGATTCTCAAGCAATACAAATCCAAGCAAGAGAGAAATATTAGATTTTTTTTTTAATGGTAAATGGAAGACCGGAAGTTTTCTACCTGGAAATTTTTTCTCATCGTCCTCAAAATCTCCTAATATGTTTTTGTGCAAGTGGGCTCAGTAAAATTTTTGAGTTTGTAGTATTAAAACAAACTGTGCAAAAATGTAACTTCTGGCCTAATCAGAACCCTTTCACCTGAAACTAAAGTTTAATTCAAGATGTATCCTTTTTTTAGTATTCCTAAAACACTCTGCACCATTCAACCGGTGCAGAATATTTACAGGTATCCTACGCTCAAATTATAATAGAATGTAATTTATTTTATTTCACAATCTATTAAATATTTAACAAAACTGTAATAATTAAAATGCATAACAAATTAAATCTTTCCTTAGGCTAGAGCTTGGACACTGATTCATGCATTTGAATCAAGATAGATTAGGGAAATACCTTTCAGCACTGATGACTCCCCATTTATGATAATTTCTTCAAATAAATGTGTTCTGCTCTTATTAACGAAAACCAGAACTAAATGCAATCCCTCAATTAAGACTGTTTTTAAAAAACTCTTTTAATTAGGTAGATATAAACACAATCATACATACGAAATACAGGCTTCTACAATTTATGTACTGCTCTGATAACTGGCTCTCCCATTGACACGAGAATTGGATCTGTCCCCAGATATATAAAGGAAATCTTTTTTACCAAATCTGATAGAGAAGATGCTCCTATTACTAAAAGAATTTTATAGCATCTTAGCATGCTACTTGGCAAATCTTTCACAATTTTGATGGCCTATCGAAGTGGCAGAGCCCACTTTGTTTCACCTACAACTAAAGGTGAAGGCAAAGAGCAGACACCAACATTATAAGGCTATAAATCAAAGTTTTGTTTTGTTTCACAGTAACAACCACTGCTCTTGTCAGGCAGATTTACTCCACCAAACACCACTTAGCCCCCAGTCACAACCCACTGAAATGGTAAAAAAAGAACTGCAAGTTGTTTTGGAAAATGACAATCTCTAGTACTGCACCCTTGTCTCATTGCTGGACTGTGATGTACTAATTTCCTTTGACAGAAAAAAAGCAGCCAAGTGAAAAAATAGCAGTGAATGAAAAAAGAAGGGAAAACAAATCATAAAGAGAGGCTCTAAATTGGAACCTGCTGTCCTGAAACTGTCTCTGTAGCCTTGGAGCAGCACCTCAGCTGCGCAGGATCTTCCTGGAGCAGATGGTGAGAAAGCAGAGACAGTCAGACACACACCGTTCTTCAAAGTCAGACCTTGCTGCTGGGCTTGGTGTGAGGGACAGGTCAGCACTAGCCTGAGCACCTTGCTCACTCTTGGGAGTGGCAATCATCCTTTGTTGGATCTGATAGCAGGAGGCACTGTCAGACTTGGGTAGCCACTCTGGTAAGCCAGAGCTTGCTGTGCTTCAGGGACGGCTGCACTTAACTGCCCGAGTGTCTTAACAGATCTGGAGTCTCTGTACTTCTGACTGTCATATAATGTAGTTGCTTTCGTTATCTTCAGGCATAAATAGGCACCAAGGTCTGAAGCTCTATTCTAAGTAAAATACCTTGCTAAGCACAGTATTAGGATTTTAATCTCTAAATATTACCGTATCACTGAGTTCTATTTCGTGGTGTGGCATTGTGTGCGTATTTAAGGCATAGGAAAAGTCAGGAGGCAGTCACACCCCTGCAGCCGAGGAGTCTTCCGAAAATTCAGTGACCAGTCGGCTGGTGCCAAAGCAGAGAGAGGGGCACGCATCCCCAGAGCGCCGCATCCCAGCCACAGGCTATTTCTCCCACATGCAAACTCCACGAGATTTACTCCCACGTTCAGCTAGCTGGGGACAAATCAGCTAGTGGGTCCGATTTCCCCACTTTAAATCACGCTTCTTCTCCCGCGTACACCGGGCCGGGACAGTGTCTGAACGCCCTTTGCCACTCGTTCCATCGCTCCGAGCAGCCACGGCAGTGAAGGAGCAGTACCTTCCGCACCAGCCATCGCGGCTCCTGCAGGGCTCCGGGGGATTAAAACATGGACTTGTTTTTAAGGAGGGGGTTTAATAAAGGGCCTGGAGCCTGGCCAGCGCCTCGACTCTGTGCCAAGCAGGGGCACCCGCCGCGCCAGCACGGGTTCCAGCGGCCCTGCCCCGGGGCGGAGCGGGGTGAGTCACCAGCCGCCGGCCCCCGGGGGGAGCGGGGCAGCCCTCCCCGAGCCGGGCTGGAGCTCGTCCACGTGTCGGGGGCATTTAAAAAGTTGGGGCAGGCAGCGAGGACATGCCCAGAAGAGCGGCTGGCAGAGCGGCGGCGCCGGGCACTCCGCGGACATGGGACACCTCTGCCACCATCAGCCCCCCGCGGCCACCCCCCAGCGCAGCCTGAGGAAGGCAGGAGACGGCGCGGCGCTGCCCGGGTCCCCGCTACTCCTCCTCTTCGTCCTCCTCGCCTCCTCGATGTCTGCTTGCAAAGGTGAGGAGCATCCCGCTCACAGCCCCTTCCCGCGCCGCCAGCTCCGCGCATGGTTTGGGAGCAGGGTGCGCGCAGCCTGCCAGCCCTGCGGGCCGGCGGCAGCGGCGCGGCTGGAGCGCGGCAAGGATGCTCTGGAGGGCGCAGCTACTGGGGACGGTTTCGGGGATTGGTCTGGGGGACTTCTTCCCGGATCCCGGTAGGATTAGTCTGTCCTTGCAAAACACTCCAGCAGCTTGGGGAATAGGCTTTTGTTAAAAGGGATTTAATTTTAAGTATTATTTACTCTGATTTAAAAAAGGCAAGAAAAGAGATGAAACATCATGTACAAAACTGCAGGAAAAATTAGGACCTAGGACCCTCTGGCAGACCTACATGTAGCAATATTTATCAGGTGAGAAATCCTGAAAGTTGATATTTTTGTAGCAAGGAGCTCTTGTGAAACATCTAACGGGCTGTTTAACCAACCATACCCTCTTTACTCTATTTTCCCACCTCAGATAGATTAGCTGCTTACACCTTGCAAACTAACATTACAAAATGCTGTGCAAGGACCATTTCCATTTTGCTTGTACTATATGTGTGCGATTTTCTTTAGTTGTCAGGTTTTGTTCTGCTTTTTTGATTTTTTTTTAAATATCAGTAATCAAAGAAATCGAATAACAGCATACTTAATATTATGTTAAAAATAAGTTCTGAAGATGTAGAAGAGGAGAGGGAAGGTAGAGGAGCATAGTGAAGGGCAATGGCACACAGTATTTCATCACTGTTCTTACACAAATGATTGCCAGGAGCTTGTTCAGGGAGAGCAGTAGAGGGAAGACAAGATGTAAGAAGTCAGTCCCAGGCTGTGCATCTGGCATTCTATTGCCTTGAAAGAAGTTGAATTTCTTAAAGATGGCAGAATTGAAGTATAGGAGACCAAATGGGTTGTGGACAATGCTGATTTTTTTTTTTTTGTTTGAAGGATAGGACTCCTTTTCAATAGCACACGCTTCTTTCTTTCTCTTTCTCTCTCTCCTGTCTCCCTCCTCTCCCTCCTCTCCCTCCTCTCCCTCCTCTCCTTCCTCTCTCTCTTTTTCTCTTCTCTCCCTTGCTTGCTTTTTTTTTTCCCCTTCCCCCTATGGTTATTTTGTGTATATCGCAAAACAACTTAATGTTTCACTGTGTGTGCTGTTGTGTAAATTAATGAAGTTCTGTAGGTACTGCAGCCCTGCTCTGGATGGGGTGATGGAGGAACACTGCTTGGTTCTCGGAGGAACACAGTCCTAGGTGTACAGAACAGATGGGATTGCACATGAAAGCAAAATTTTTGAATATGTGGAGAAGGGTAAAGGAAAGTGAGGAGTGGGTGAAATAATTTATCTTCTCTATCCAGAAGTTTATGCTACAGGCCAAAAAAAAAAAAAAGTAGAAAGTTAGGGTAGTCAGGCTTTCTTGCTTGGTGCCCTAAAGTTTACTAATTCACGCTAGTGAATTTCTTTAGCTCTCCCTGAAAAGCCTTGGGAACCAGGCAATGGCAGAAGCAGTGTTCAGAGATAGGCAGGCAATGCTTTGATGGGGAAGGTGTGCTAATTTGAAGTGTTGCCCTGTTCTACTCTTTGCAACCAGAATACTAGCCTCAGGTAACACTCCAGTTTGAATACACTAATTTAAGAGCAGAAGACAAAGTAAGATAACTGTAGCACCTTTAATTTTTTTGACATTTTTCCTTGAAATGAAACAAATAATAGGGAATCAGTTTCCTTGTTATGTGAACAACTCAGAGATTTAAAAAAAAAAATCCCACTTCTATATAGTGTGAAATTAAGAGCCCCTCTTAATTCTTTCTTTGGGGCAAAGCAAGCATCCATAATAATTAGTCAGCTTAAGCCTGTGCCAGTACAAAAATGTGGTTTTGAAATCCATCCCTTAATGCCTGGAACTAACTACTGTTGTGATTGTTGTTATTAGTGGTAAATGCAAAACAAATAACAGGATGGGCATTTATACCATGGACATTCTAGCTAGGTCTACCTTCACCTCTTTTTTGTTTAACTTGGTTCAATGCTTTAAAAAAATATGACCACATGTAATTTTAGACTGCCTGGGAGGTTATAAAATCTCTATAAAACTGAGGTCTTTAAGAACAGTGTATAAACTGGTTGTGTGACTCATGGGCAGCAGCTTTGGTCAGAGGGATAAATTAGATGACTTTGAAGGGTTTCCTGCAGTGCTAGGCATGTACAGATAAAGCACCACCCTCCCCAGCAGCAGTTTCCCTCCCATGGGAGTTACAGCACATCCCCTCACTGATACCATTGCGTGGTGTCCAGCGTACTCACAATTCGGTGATGCTCATTTCTGTTATTTACAGAGACTCTAACAATACACTGCTATCAGAAATACACTGCCAGGTGAAATCACAATGTGGTAAGAGGGGGTATTCTGGACATTGAGTTGGAAGCGGCCCTGGAAGAGTGACTTCCAGGTCTGCAGCCTGGGTGGGAAGAGGTAGAGAAAGGAGCTGCCCCAAATTAAGCACAGCTTCACTGCATCATTATGGAATTAATAACACATTTAATCTCCTGAGGGACCAAACTTTTCCACATCACATACGCAAGACAGAGGGAACAAAGCCAGTTACATGTGCACTGTCTATTAGCTTCTCAAAACACCGTGTTCATCTCAAGGGCACTCTTTATATGCAATCATACATTACATAGTGCGTGTTCGATTCTGCAGTTGTAGCATACATGAGGGCAAGAGGTAGGGTCCAGATACTGCTAAGACATGTGAGTGTCCATATCTGCTGTGAGCTTGTGAACAAACGTCCTGCTGTGTTGCTGAAACAGAGCAGGCAAAAACTACAGGACAAACCGCAGAACACCCAGGGTCACAGACTTCCTTGGACCAAGCAGCTCTCGGCCTTTGCAGTTAACAGTTGTGCTAGGTATCTCTGACATGGGACACTTACACAAATGACCTTTGCTGTACAGCATTGCTGAGCATGGTTTGTGCTTCCAGGTGCACCAATGCCATCCCAAGCACTCAAATCAGATGAGGATTTGCAGCTGTTGAAAGAGGTAAGTATGATCTGCCATGTGGTATCCTCCCATTTCTTCTGTGCCCATCCTTGCTACAGCCTCACCTTACCATCCAGTGTTTCTCTTGCACAGAGTTCAGCTGTGCTTTCTTCCAGTATGTCTTCCTGTATGTCTCCTATCCTGACATCAGCAAAGAGCTGAAAGATCTAGTTTTCCAGATATTCTGAACAGTTCCTTCAGGGCTGGGACTGAGTGTTGAGATGTCATTCTGAGAAGTGACTGTCTTGTCTCAATGGAGAGCTATGTTTGGTAGCAGTTGTCACTTAACTGTGAATGACCAGGCAGTCACTGTCCCTGGAAGCATCACAGTGTCCCATCTGATAGTTTTATAGTCTGTGATACGTGATACTCAGGAATTGTTTCAACTTATCCAGTCTTGCCTCTTGCATCCTCTGTTCTGCACACAAGGCTGGAATGTTGTTCAATCCTATCCTAGCTTCTCAATTTAGTAGGTAAAGGACAATGTATTGTGTCAATTAGACCCTCTAACATTTGGCTACTGATTGGTATCATAACTTCCACTCTCATCTCTGAAATGAACGTTTGTTTTGATCCTGGACTGTGATGCATGTGTTAACGCAGGCTCTTCCCCGCCCTTTTGGAACAGATGGAGTGGCAGGGCATAGCACGTGGGGAGGGTTTATCCTGCAGCTTGCATGCCCTGGTGCTGCTGCAACCTTCAACTGTTGTGTTGACATTTAATTTAGTAGCTTTTGATAACATTGGAAAGCAAGTGACTCATCAGGGGGGCAGATGCAGAGAGTAAATTTCTTCTGATTGAGACCATTACAGGAGACATTCTGCTTACTGTCATCTCCCCGTAGTTCATATTGGAGATGGTGACTCAAAACCTAACCTGTTTCCAGGCTGGCACTTGAACGAGCCCTAGTGACATTTATCTCCCTGGAAAAAGTGGTCTTTTGGGAAGTAAGATCCTGATAACTGTAAGGAATTTTTGAAAATTAGTTATTTACATTCTGGATTAAAAAGTTGTTTTATATATTTCTGCATGTCTTGATAATATTTGCTAGCTGTAAGATTTGTCCCTGTGGTGACTGGAAACCAAGACAAAGGTCCTGTTGATTTCAGTGAAGAAAATGGTATGCATAAGATACTAAATTTTGTAAAATTTTGTAATGGAAGCAATATAAAAGTTACCATTATAACTAGAATTATGATGAACTGGAAATGGTCTAAGGAAAGAGAATTAGATATATAGTTATTTATCCTAAATCAACCTAATGACTCACTCATACTCGTTCACTGGAGTTTCTTAAAGTGCAAATAACAATTCTTTCCTCTCTGCTACTTTACTAGTGGATCATTCAGGAGAAACCCTGCCTCTAAATAAACCTTGTATGTTCCAGGAATGGCTCTGAGTTTATAAATATGAGAACTTTGTAAATAAGAATTTTGTTTCTTTACTTGTCTCTTACTTCTTTTTGTTTCTTTATGTTATTTAACCAACACAAAGCAACTTGCAATCTTCTACTCTCAGGCCACATTTCTGAGACAGGAGAGAAAATTTGGGAAAAGATGCATAAAAGACAGAAACTATTAATTTTTTTTAAAGGAATTAACAGAAATTGTGCCTTTTCCTCAACCCTTGCTTTTTCTGTGAAGGCTTTAGCTAAAAGATACCTTTGTGTTGAACACAAAGCAGTCTCTGGCTCGTTCTGCTACTCAGTTATGGTAGTTCTCTGAGTCAAGTAAATAAACAAATAAAACCCAAACACAAACAATCCCCAAGAGGAAACAACATTCTTTTTAACATAAGCTTCCAAAATTACTTCAGCCTAATTTTATCTCATTCATTGCTGACTTCTTCCTCTATGCTTTCTTACTCTGAAAGTAGTGAAGCTGAACTAATACGCTCAAACACATGCAAGATGAAGGAAGAAGAGAAGAGAGAGGATTGTGTTACCAACAAAACCTATTTGAAAAGGGAATTCTGTGAGCTATTAGTTTTCCCACTATGTCTGCTAATGCTTTTCCATAGATTGTCTCTGGAGAAATGGATTATCTCCAGTCCTGAAGTGCTCAGATATGCATTATTTTTTTTCAAATTTCTTTTTTCCTTTAGTATTTTCATTGCTAATGAGTGCCATTTAGGGCCTTTTATCTATAATAAAATTGAAAGAACAGTTGCATTACCTGCTCTATTAAAAAAAAAAACAAACCAAATCACTGTGTTTTTTATGCAGCCCGTGAACAACATGAGTGGCATTTTTTTTCATCTAACACCATCAAATATCACATGAAAAAATACCATATACTGATGGAGGTTACTATTGATACAACTTTAAAGTTATTTAATAAAATTTTAAGTTGATTTTTGTCATCATTATTACAATGTACAACTTTAGTTGCAGTGTTGGAGACTTTTCCTTACAGAATACTCGGAACATTCAGCACTGGTAATATTATTTCTATGAACTCAAATACTTTTTATTCCATTTCTTATCCCTTCTCTATTAAGAACTCCTCTAAAAATTAGTCATTATTACAGTACTCTTTCATCTTGGAGAAGAGACAACAGAAGGAGGATGTAGTCAATACAAGGTTACGAACCATAGGGAGAGGATGGGTAGGAATCACTTGTTCAGTACTTCTTCCAAGACAAGATTATGACAGCACTGAATGAAGACAGCTTTGAAAAGACCAGTGAAGACAAAGAGTAGTGGTGTTTCACACAGTGTTTAGGAAACTGCTGGCACGAATTGACTGGTGTGCATGAGATGTGCCAGCACATATCATAATCGCTCAAGGGATGCATGTGTCATACACCTGCAGGGATGCTGTAATCCAATTGAAAGAGTTGTGTTTGAGGATTTATCCTTGAATCCCTTGCCTTAGTTTTGTCATTTTCTTGAGAGTTTTGCATAATTCAAAGATATTGCAGAAGAGATCCAAGTTCATAGTTCATGCCCCAGATGCTTACAACCATAACTTAAAATATGACTTAGTCTGAGAAGTTTGCAGTTCAGAGCGGCATGTGGTTGGTAAGGGAATAAAGGTCACAGTATGTTTGTTCAGATCAAGCAAGTATAAGTTTGTTGTTGTTGTTGTTTTCTTTTTTATGTGGTTAAGGCCCTTCCCCCTTTGAATGCAAAGTATTTACTGAATGGACCTATGAGGATGCCTTACAGTAGACAAGCTTGCCATGCCATTAGCTGCACTTACCTTTTTCCGAAAATGTACATATTTCGCTTGTTTTTATTACTCTGACTTCCTAAAAAAAGTGTGTGAACCCTTACAGATAGACGATGCATGTTCTGCTTACCTGTCCACAGATTCTCAACCTCGGGTGAGTCAGACAGACGTAACGCTACTATTTTGATACTGTTATATGTAGTAGAATTGCAAGTGTGATAGCTGAGTTCCTGTTTTCGTTGCATTAGGTGTCCAGTACACTGGAAGAACTTTGTTTTTTGGTTGCGGGATTTCTCCAGAAACCACAGGTAACACACACAAAAGACTGCTTAGCATTTCTGAAGCTTGATCTCTCACTGTGACATTGTCTACAATGAATTCTGAGGACTCAGTATGCAAAGTGTCATTCAGCGCTGGAAGTTTTTCTGTCAGTTTTTACTCTCAAATACTACGTGTCAGAATGTAACACCTTGCAAAGACAGCAGGGATACATCAATATTTGGAAAATAATCTCCAGGCTGGGTACAAGGTGTTAGGAATTTTTATTGCTCTAGATTAGAAAAACTAAAAATTCTCAATAGACAAAGAAATTTGCTTAGGAGAGTCTGGGGATGTACAAAGGAACATCTGCTAAAAACATCTAACTCTTCTAGGGCAGAGTAATCAATGCTCTCTACAGAGTTTGAAATTATTAGTTACATTGATAAACAAAGACATTTAATACATCTGCCAAGAAAGAATATTTCAACCCAGTGCTGAAAAGATTATGTATGTAATCAAAATTATCCATTGTACTTTTTATTTTAATGAATAAAAGCCTCTCTACCAACTATTATTCCCACAGGGTTTAGATGAGAAAGACAACACCAAAAGGGTAAGATGTCTACATATGTCCTACAATCACACTAAAAAAAGGCAAGAAAATCACAACACTCTTGCCCTCTTTTTTAGTAAAACCCCACTTTTAATTTTTTCAAACAGTTCTTATTTCATTATTCTAAGACTCATGACTCGGGCAACTCAGACATCATGGTAAGTGGCATAGCACCTCCTCGTGAGTGAGTACGTGTGCTTGTATATAAAACCAAGGCAATGTTCCTTTCTGCAGTAGTCTCTCCAACTGTATAGCAAGCTCAGGACTGGGAGTTGCATGTTTAAAGTACAGAAGGTGTTTTAATAATATGGGAGAGGATCATCAGTACTGTACAGGTGTGGAAAAAAAATCCAACAAACTCGACCAAACATTCACAGAATCCCAACTGAATCTTAATCTTGTAGTTTCAAATTTTAAGAGTGAGATCAAATACTTTTTTCAGATTTTGGAACAGAGCACAGGTAGTGAAACAGTGTGGACTTAAAGAAGCTGAGAAGGTGACCATAACTATTAGATACTCTTAAAGCATTTTTATTCATTATTAATTAAACTGTATTAATTCATTTGCACATGTCACAAATATGTAGGAGGCAAAATAGTATTTACCTCTCACTTGGGCTTTGGATTATATTTTGAATGAAAAATATAGTTTAAACCACAGCCAAGAATTGTCGCTCTAAAAGTATTGTCATAAACCAACAAGTCAGGTACATGTGATCCATTCTCACTTTTGAAGTGCAAACATACTCTGTTATCTGTGTGCATCTATGCACCATAGGATTTCGAGAAAGTTAAACATATTAGTATTTGCTTGTTTCTTAATCATTCTTACATGCCAATGTCCATTTTTGCCTTCTTCTTTACGCTTCTCCAGAAATATGTGGTGTATTTCCTAGAAAGTGATATCGTTCATATTGGGGTCAGTGTTTTCATGCTAGAGCTGCTTTGGAGGCTTTAATGTTAATTAAGGCACAGTGAAATGAGCTATTTCTGCTGCTGCTTGAAAGGTTACTGCATCCCACTTCACCACTATCCTGAATACCTTTGCCACTGGCCCCAGAGACTACCGCTTTCTCACTTCTTCTGGTTTAGCTGTTCAGATGGTTATTTTCCTAGCCATTCTCAGAGATACTATCTTAGGTGAGATCCGTCATTCCTCAGGTTTATAACTTCTCTCCACTGGCTGCAAGACAGAGCCCAAGTGGACAGCTGGGATGTCCATTAACTCCTTCATTCATATCAGACTCCTACTTTTTTTAGGTATTATGATTGCCTACCTGAGGCAGATAGCACAAAATTGGCTACAAACAAGCAAGTTCTTTTTACCTATTAAGTACAATAACACTTTGGTAACTCTGATTGCTCCATATATTACAGTTCTCTTAATTGCACTAGTTTTGTAATAAGTATTGCATCAAAAATGCATTATTTTTTAAATTACATTTATATGAGTTGAAGGTTTAAATTAGTTAATGGAACACAGGTTTTTATACTTTATTTCTCCCTGTGGACCTCTTTCTAAAATCCCACATGGTTGTGTTTTTCCAGGGTGAGCACTTAGGCTGCACACAATGCCACTGTATTTAACTAGGCTGTCTGCAAGCTTAAAATCTTGTTGAACACAAGGAATTTCATGATTGGAGCTTAGATGGAGTGACCAGTGCCATGGTTACAAATATCACTTGAGAATGGATTTCTACTGTACATTTTCTCTAGCAAAAAAACCCAACAATTTTTGTTGCCATTTATTTTGAAGTAAAATGAACTTTTCAGTGCAATAGAGGTTGGAGCTGCTAATTTATATAGTAGAAATTTGTAGACGTGTTAGTAGGAATACTGTATGGAAATATTCTCAGTATCACTCATAGAGACTGATCAAAGTCTGAATAATTCCAGGAGTGTGTAAATGGTTCTGAACTTCCAATTAGTAAAGGTAGGATGCATAGCTTTTCCCTTCATCACTCTGTGTAGTGTAAATATAAATGTTGATACCTGTTTGTTGTCAAGTCAAAATGTTAAAAAAATAAGTTCCTTGATTAACATCTTCTGTCCTTTTTTGGTGCATGTTTGGTCCATAAGCCAATATTGCAGAAAGAGACTTTTTTTGCATCATAAGGGCTAAATTTCACTGTTGCTCATGTGTGTGTGTTCGTGTCCTCTCAGTCGTCTGTCCTGCATCCTTTACTGCAACTCGTTCCTCAGCTTAATGAGAGAAGACTGAAGAGATACAAACTGGACGTATGTAAACTTAAACTCTGCATGCTTGTGTTCTCACACTTTGTGACTCATTAGCTTTTCTAAAAATGCCCTTGTAGACCTTTCTGCTTATATATTTTGGTTGGTGTCCCAGAAAGTGCTTCAGGAGGGGTTATCTTGCTGCTGTTCTTTTTCTTCCTCATATTGGGACGAAAAACAGAACCTGCTGTGCATAAATACATCCACCTCTCTTCCTGACTAGATAAGGAATTGAAAAGGTGGATGGGTGAAGGAGGAAACATGCGTTATCAAATTCATTCTTTCTTCCCAGTTTGGAAAAACACCAGATTTTTTCACAGCTTTGACTTCTCTTGAGCTACAGCTTGCCCGGTAGGATATGATCTATGAAAGAAGACTTGAGCGTTTTCTTGGCAGTCAATCTAAGAGACTGAGCAAAATACCTTCTGGAGGGCAGGCATTAAAATAAAACTCTAAGTAATCACACATCTTCATGAACGCATATTTTTCTGTGTACTTATATACATGCAGGTTTGTGAATAAACATGCATATTTATTACAGCAGGTATTTATTTCTTTTTAACATCTCCAAACCCTTGGAAGTTTAGAAGGCGGGTGTTACAAAAACAACAGATTCTTAGCTTCAGCTGTTTCCTAGTATCAAACTTCTGACATGAACTCAAACAAGAACACTATTTAAGCTTTAAGAAGTGTCTGGCTGTAAGAGGAAAATGACATATTAACACAAACCACAATTTCTCACTAGTAATTGTACTCTTGATTCCTTTTATGTTCTAGCTGAATTTCTTGATCTTGCAACAGCTGCCTATTTTGTTCCTGTTTTCACACATTGTTCACGCATTGAATAGAAAAAGTAGAAAAAAAGACATACGAATACCATAAGACACTTAAAAGGCAATGTACAGAAAAATTTTTATCCTTTTGAAATATAAAAAAATATAGTAGTGATCAGATTATAAATCCAAGAAGGGTATTTCAAACCCAGATAATGCTAAAATGAGAAGAACAATAGAAATAAAAGTCGTACAGATGTTTTACATACAGCAAGAAACTGAATATAATGCTATATGTGGTGAACCTAAGTCAGAATTAAAATCAAGGCTCAAAAATGATATATGTGTTAAACCCTACTTCCTTTCAAAGCTTCCCTGGATTGAATCTACTTCTGTATTTTGGAAATGATGGGAGTCATCCTGTTTTACACAATTCTCACAGCATTAGAATAGAGTATGAAGTGATTCCTTTCTACGACACTTCACTTTATGTTATTCACCCAAGAGATCACAGCACCCCAGTTTTTAGTGGAGAAATATCCTCATTGCTAAATAAAAGCCAGCTACATTTTATGTTCCGGTAAGCATAACACCGAGACTATTTTGTTTCTCAAATTGACTGTCTCCCCACCTGCAGGACAGACACATCACTCCCATCTGATACTAACAGAAGCAAATAAAATACTGTGATTAAGCTAATGTGTTCTCTAATCATGATGGTCTCATTAAAGCAACTGTAACAAGTACAAAACATGAAGATACTTCATGTTTTGTACTTGTTACATTTAAATGGAATTTCTATTTTCTTCATCATTTGTTACCCTCCTTGCTGTATGGATCACTAGACAGTTGTTTCACCCTGTGTGCAGCACAGACAGGACAGACTAGCATAAGCACTGCTCTTTGGGAGTTAACGTGAGAGGGGTGGTTGTGGTACACCTTTGGGAACAGTCTGGGATCTCATTCCTGGGAGCAGCCCAAGTATTTCTGGTATTTAAGCTTTGCATTGTTGTCCTCCTGCAAGATGCAGAAAGCAACTCTATCTGTAGAGACGCCACCACCATGAAGACATTGGTTGTGCCTGGGCAATGAAACCTGGAAAATCAGAGGCAAAGGCTGCTCATCATTTCTAGTACCATTCTAAAGCAATCTGAGCCGAGCTAAAACTTCAGGTGGAATTTGGCCCCATTCATGTTTTCCGCTATTTCTACACAGCAATATAAACTTCTTGTCACTGACATGAAGAGAAATGCACATAAAGCATTTAAGGAGTAAGACTGTATGTAGTTCTGAAGAATTACTTTTTGTATGTATGTAAACAGCCTCTCTTGTATGTAGCAATTTACAGCTGTAAATATAATTTAAAATACTTTTTTTTTCCAGGAAGAACTTCAAGGACCTGGAGTGATTCAAAGTAGAGGCTACTTTTTCTACAGGGTATGGTTTGTTTGATTTTTTTTTTATTTTTGTTTTGTGGTGAGAGTTAAAAGAAAAAAAAAGTAGAGAAACCACTGAATTACAGAAAGAATTACTGTGATTGAGGAAAATTTTTTCAGTAAGGGCATTCCACCCTACAGGACTTCTCCAGGTCTGCTCATGACATTTTCTTGAATTAAAATAAAGGCATAGTAGGAATTTTTTTTTTTAATCATATTCCTAGATTTGTGTCTACATGATACCATGCAATGCCTTAAGACGTCATTGATTATTTCATATCTAATTGTCAAAGAAAGTTTTAGAAAATAAGGCATTTTGGAAAATCTTCATAAAGCATTGTTCAACAGGGTTTGTTTGCACATGATTTAAATATGATTCCATGCTTACACACTGTGCTAGGTCTGACCTTGCAATTTTCCTTGCGTTTTGACCAGTAAGGTAAGAAACTAGATACAGAAATTCTCATAAGACTGAATCTACTGTGTCCATCTTTTATGACATAGAGCCTTTTTACTTCACTTTAGCAAAATTGAGAAGGCTGGCAAGTCAGACTTTTGAATAGTTCTCTTGTAATGGCTTTAAATAAGAATGTGGCTGGGATTGTACTTGATGATCTTAAACGCCTTGTTTGCAGCCTAAATTATTCCATAATTCTAATGAAAAGACCACAAGTTTGTAGAGTTACATTTCTATGTATCAGGCTTGGATCCTTCGGCTTGTTATGACAGGCCAAAGTTATGGGTAATATTAACACTGGTGCATTCATGCTTCCAGAGTAAAAGGCAAATCCTTATTAAGCCCAGGAAGAAATTTTTTTTCAACTTTAGTAGAAGTTGTATCAAGTCCCTCACTAGTGCAAAATACTTCTGAAAAACACCACAGTGAAAGGGAGAAAATCTGCCTATATCAAAGAATACAGCCTAAAAAGACATGAATTTGTTTGTTAATAGCAACAAAAACTTATAATGCAATAATAATAACAATCAGAAAGCACATTTTAAGAAAATGCAAGAAGAATAAGGATTAATGATCTCTTGAAGTGACTGCTTGTGCCTTTCTCCCCCCTAAAAAAATCATACAAGACAGACAATTCACTCTTCAGTCGATATGCAGTAAATTTTAGTGTATCATTCTCCTCCAGAGGTAGATATAGATTAAACAATAACTTATGTCAGGTCTATCTTTGATGATAATCACAATGACACTATTGAAAAATGTACCAATTTCTATACACACCAAGTTGTTTTGGGGCTTTGTTACTAAATTCTGTCAATTTTATAGAGCACTTAATAAATATTTGTCTTTCAGCCACGTAATGGAAGGAGATCAGTGGATTTTCGCTAAGGAGGTATTTATTTAATACTTTCAATCATGATCTACATGTAAATTAGTTAATTTTTATCCAAATAGACCACAATATTTTTGTTGAGAAGTTGTCTCAGAAGGCCTTTAACTGCGTAATCGACTTAGGATTTCTGCCCACAAACTTCTCCCAGATGTGTTAAATACACTTATCTATAGATGAAGTGAACAGAAGCTGTAGGTGCTCAGTTTCTAGAACAGAGAGCACAGAGGTGTTTCAGGCAGCAAGAAATGGAAAATATCCCACATTTGTAAACAATTTGGAAAGTGCTGATGATGATAAGTATATCTAAGAAAGAACTGAGTCAACTACCTGTCAAATGAATGCTGAGAAGTAAACTGATATCCTGAAGGTAATCCCCTAATCCTACAAAGATAAAAAACTCAGGCTGAAACTAAGTGCAAACTTCAGGATTTAATTGCAGTGCATTCAACAATTTGGAGAGATACAAAAACGTAGACCAATATTATCATGCTCTCTTTTCTAATGTATTTTATACTGCCATCTTAGTGTTATATCAACAGCTAATGCTTTATCTTATTTTTCAGGATTTTAGATTCCTGATTTAGAAGTAAAACTGCAGGAATGCTGAGTACATGGACATACTTTTTTCCTTACAATAATTATTCGTTATTGATGTACAATTAGAAATCACTCGAATGTAAATGTTCTTAAACCAGATTCTGTTAAGAAGTTCTTTACCTTCTTGATTATATTAAAAGCATATTAAAATTATTCACTTCCTAGTGTTACGAGTGTTTTACAACAACATGTAAAAGAGTCAGTGTTTGCATGCAACAGACATTGCCTCTAGCAACACTGTTAAGCAAATTGTCCCTTCTGAATAAAGGCCCTCAGCCGGAGAGTTGTTTTAATGAGAATGTTTGCAATATAGACTACCACATTTTTTCCAGAATACATTGTGATTTGTGTGTTTCACTGGCTGAAAAAAAAAAGATGAGAATCCCTTTTCCATTAATAAAAGGAACATGAACAAGTTGCATGTTTTGAAGAAATATCTTGACTGTAATTCAACTAAAATATAATGGCATCTATTTTTAGCTATTAAGAACACAGATGCACTATGATTCTCATTCAGAAGAAGACTTAATTGCAACTGGGATTAAAATTTGCTTGAAAACTCAACTGCTTTTGATGGAGACTGAAAGAAAATCTACTCAGAAGCACAAGTTAGCCTCACAATCTTCCCAGCTTCTCTGCCCAAGTTTATTTTCACACCAGAATTGTGTTAAATGATGTTGTTGAGGTTGTAATTATATTGAAAGTAATTAATCATTCAGAACTAGATGACTTTTAAGGTCCCTTCCAACTCAAACCATTCGGTGCTTTTATAGTTCAGTTTAGCAGTGGACTAAAGTTTTTAATATTGTATTGGCTGGTCATGGTTTGAATTGGCCTCAGCATTACTACTCCTGCTTCTGCAATTTTGGATGAGCAGCGAAACTTCAGAAGGTAGCTGGAAAAATTATGGCCTCAGAGGAAGCCAGATTGAGAAGACCTTTTCCTGCCCACTTGTTTTTGCTCTGCAGTTCACTGTGTCTCCAGTTGAACTGGCACGATTATTTGTGAACAGAGGATCTAGTTACGTATGACCCCTGCTCAGAACTAGTGCAGGGCCTGCTGCAAAATGCCTTTTATATTGTATTGTATTAAACTAGGTTGTTTGTTTTAAGCTTTTCCCAGAAGGGCCTTACACCATAGGGCTGACAGCTCCCAGTCCAGCAGGCAGGATGTGAGCAGCCCATGGCTGACGGGCAGGGCAGGGAGCAGCTGCCTTTTGTCACCCCAAACCACCACCTGGAGCAGGTCACTCTTTGACATTTGGTTCGTTTGGATTTTGTTAAGCTTCTGCTTGTTGGTTTTGGATTTTTTTCCTTTTCTTGTGGGATAGTTTTAAGTGGGATCAGTTTTCTCAGCAGTAACCCATGAAGGATGGGCTGGGTGGCCGGGGCTGCCCTCATGCCTCCTCCAGCCCGTGTGAGGGGAGGCAGTGCCCCGGGCAGCCATGCAGGCGGCACCGACGGTCACCCCAGCCCCGAGCTGCCCAGGGCAGGCAGCAGCCGTAGCTGAGTGCCATGAGGGACTTGGGTCAGGGCTACTGAATGGAATGACACATCGAGAGATTTTGGAATTAGTCCTCCAAAAGAAAAACTGAAAGATTTGCATATGGGGTACATGCCACCTATACGGATATGGCATGCCATTAAATAAGAAAATTGTATTAGGGCTGGAATCAAAATGTTCAGCATTTTAAATTGATTACATAATTAATTTGACTATTATGAGCAAAATACATTTCTGCTTCTAGCGTAGCACTAATTTCTGGTACAATAGGGTTTCTAAATATATTACTGTAATAAAAATGCAATTTATTATCAATTACTATAGTAATTACTATAGTTTCACTATATCATACATTACAATTTCTGTGCTGTAATGGTGGTAGCTGCAGAACCACAGAATCATAGAACAGGTCAGGCTGGGAGGGACCACAGTGGGTCATCTTGTCCAACACCCCTGCTCAAGCAGGGTCATCCTAGAGCACAGGGCACAGGATGGCATCCAGACAGTTCTTGACTATGTCCAATGAGGGAGACTCCACAGCCTCTCTGGGCAACCTGTTCCAGTGCATGGCCACCCACACAGTAAAGAAGTTCTTCCTCATATTCAACTGGAACTTCCTGTGCATCAGTTTCTGCCCATTGCCTCTTCTGCTATTGCTCGGCACTCCTGAGAAGAACCTGGCTCCATCCTCTGACATCCTCCCTGCAGATACTTACAGACATTGACGAGATGCCTTCTCAGTTTCCTCCCCTTGAGTCTGAACAGGCCCATTCCCTCAGCCTTTCCTCATAAGAGAGATGCTCCAGTCAATAAATTTGTGTGGGTTTAGAAGCCAGTTGTGGATCCCTAATAAACAGCTATTGTGTTCGGTTTGCCTCTTATTCAAGGTAGATTTTAATGGCTTTTCTATTTCTTACTTCATGAAAATGTTCATTTGAAGTTTATATTGAAGGAAGGCTCAGGGGAGACCAAATCAATGTTTATAAATACCTGAATGGAGGGCAAAGCAAACAGAGAGACTTAGTTTCTAGTGGTGCCCCGTGACAGGACCAGAGGCAGTGGGCACAAACTGAAATGCTGGAGGTTCCCTCTGAATATCAGGAAACCCTTTTTTTACTGTGAGGGTGACCAAGCCCTGAAATGTTGCATAGTCTTCTTCCTTGGTGATGTTCAGAAGCTGTCTGGATATGGCTCTGGACAGCCTGCTCAAGGCTGATGCTATTTGAGCAGGAGGGCTGAATCAGGTGACCTCCCTTCCAAGCCCAGCCATGCTGCGATTCTGGAACTCTGTGATATACAGCACACTTAGTTCTTAGGCACAACTGTGACACAATCAACTTTATTCAACTATTTAATAGCAGGACACCAATCATTTTACTTACAGTACCATACAACGTGTTTATGAATTTGAGTTCAGAAAACTTTGGCACCTTGTGCCAAGACTTTAGCAATTGTTGCTACACCAGACATTCACATGTATATTTTTGTACATACTTTACAAGGTACTCTGCTGAGTTCTGCACAGCATTTTATAGTAACTAAAAAAATGAGACGTGCAGTTTACACAAAATAGAAAAGCTAATGTGATCAAAACATTTCCTCTGGCTAGATTCTACCTGTACTTACTCCTGTTGCATTGTTAAAATGACTAAAATAATTCTAGGACTAACACTGTGTATCTAGTGCTGTACTCTCAGAGAAAGAAAACAACTCACATAAATATGTGGAAGTTGTGAATCAAAACTATCATGTATTGTTGCTAGAGTATAATAACATTGTACATATATTATTTAATTTTTTTTTGTGAAAAGCAATTCTACAGTGGCTTTCAGTTAGTGTAATTAATAGCTGCTTTTAGTTCAACAAATTTCAGTAAAGCATTTTCCTTTTCTACCTTGCAAGTATTTTTATAGATGAAGACTGCCATCTACTGATTTTACATTTCAGTTTTCATAAATTTTTTTAAAAGTGTCTGGTAAATACTAGTAAAAGTACTGTAATTCCTCCTTAAACTAATGTCATTTTCAGAATCACACAAATATTTAGTACCTGCTCTAATGTTTTCTTGCTTCATCTCAAATGATAAATGCTCGTACAATTTGTTTGTTACTCAAGTTTCCCAAATCTGGCACTGATGAATTAAGAAAATTTATTTTAATGTTATATTATTGCATAAAGATTGGCATAGAAGCCTTCCTAACTCTAAAATTTTAAGACCTCAAGCTCAAGAGTTACTCAAATAATTTAAGTAATTGAGATGCACTAGATATTATTTTAAAATGCATGTAAAATGTTCCAAAGATGCTTATTATTATTTTTACTTTCTAATTAGGCAGCAACACTTGCAGGAGTGGAAACGTCTTCAGAGGAGGCAAAAGTATGGGAAGCTAAGAGAAGCTTCTGCATACTGTAGAAAGGAATATGTAAAAGAAGTTTACAAATGCTCCAGAGGATGTTTGGGTTATAATTAATCTTTATTGGCCAAGGTAATTACATTCTTGTGTAAGATGTAGAATACTTCAATACAAAGAATTGAACTGGCAATTAAAAAACAATACCTTGAAAAATTAAATACAAGAGACTAATGAAATAGCAATTGTTTGGAGGCAATGGGATCACAGAGCATCTGAACTCCTCAATTCGTTAATTCACTTTGTGAGAGTTAATCGTTCACTTTTGTTCAAACACACAAAAAATTTATTTTGCTGTGCATGCTTATCACCACGTATGTAACCTTACTGAGATCTCTGAATTTCACTGGGAAAGTGGTGTCCACTGTTGGTTTGCAGAGTCTTCTCTCATTGGGAGTGGTCTAACAGGATTATTCTACCTTTATTTCCCCTTTGACTTGAACAATTCAAAAGCCCATCAGGAAAAGTCTCAGTTATGCAGACTTGTATATCAACTGGTGAAATACAAGGCAGGTTCATTGGAATAGCTGAACATGGGGGAATACATCTGAAAGCAGAAGGTATGAGAAATACTTTTAAAAAATTCACATTATGGAAAATTTTTACATTGTTTGTAATTAGATCTAAAGGCCACTCTTTAAAGGTTGAAAAGGTATTTGATTATTTTTGAAAGAAAAAAAAAGGTCTTTGCAAAAAGCGAAGATTTTGTATAGAATTTATGTAATTCTGTGGTAAGAATATTGCCTAAGCACAGGTATTATGCAATTTCATGGTTAGATATTTCACCGAGATAAAGTTGGGTTGGCTCTAATTTTTGTTGTTGCGAGACGTATCTCGGTCTTTACTAAAAGTCAGTTCCTTTTTCTCTTGTGAGAATTTATTGCGATTATCAGAATAAACTGTAACTTGTTTTTACAGCAGAAGTTGGACAACACAAAAAACACTGATGTGATGAAACCTTGTACTGCTTGAGAAAATTTTAATTAAGTTCATCCATTCTGACATGAATTAGTTCAAATATGGTTTTATACTCCTTTGGGAAATAAGCCTATTGGTAGATACCTACTGGCAGATACTACTTCTGGAAGCTTTTGTTTTGCAGATTCAAAGAGATAACTAGCAGATGCGTTTCAGAGACAATGGCTTATCTGCCGTTATCTGCCACTTCAAACTAGAACGCTAGCTAGTAGTTTTAAATGTAAATAGGTCATCAGGGACTTTAGATATGATTGCACAGTCACTTCAAGTATCAAAGCTGGCTGCTATAAAAGTAGCATTGCATCCTCTCGGCAGTGAGCCTCCCTCCCACTACTTTGGCTGCTGCAAGGGACACAGGCACAGTGTGTGACAGTGGAAGCAGATGCGACAGGAAAAGAGCCAAACTCCCCTTTGGTGACCCTGTCTTTGTCCAAGCAAAGTGACCACAGCGTTGTAATCACAGCCATCAGATGTGACACAGGAGCAGCAAAATCCAAGGTAATCTGCACCTTAAAACCAGATGTTTCTGGTGCTGAGTCAGTTACACTGGCAGAAAGGGCTCCAGGAATGTTAGCCAACCTTACTTTACAAGGATTATGTGGATTGTGACAGGCTTTCAAGTCAACATCCACTCATTTTAGTATTCTGGAGTGATTTGAAATTTAGTTTCAAAATCAGTTTCCTCAAACAGGTCCTCTTTTGAATAGGCCATTATGGATCAAAAAGGAACACAGTGAGCAAGCAGGTGGTTGTTCTGTGGCTCTGAAGTGTATCACATGCAGGATGGTGATGGCATTTCTGTAGGAAACATGGCTATAGTGAATGGAAGTGCACTGGAAATGCCTGCATTTCCAGCCCAATCCAGTCCCATCATTTACCAATTCACAAAAGATCTGCTGCTCCTAATTTAGCATTGTTTAGAAGTTATGTTGGCTCTCACATAGCCCGTGTGAGTGAAACAGAACTATCATTACACAGCAAACTCACACTGATGACAGGAGCAGAATAATAGTATTTCTAGGTGGAGAATAGCTTCATAAAACCACCACACCACCTCTAAGCTGTCCTGTTCTTTCAGAATCCTATAAAATACTTCCAAAAGAGAAGTAGCATTTAAAAAATGACCTTGCTTAGGCCACAGCTTTGGCAGAAAATGCAAATGCGTGTCATCTCTACAGCTGTTGCCTGTTTTGATCTTGTCAAAGAATAATTTGTTACTGCAACATCGCAGTAAGTAGGTGTTATGCTCCCATTCATGCAAGGTGTGAAGAGATAGTGCAGCATCTCTACTTTTTCTGAAGAATTATCACGGGTTACTAAAGATATTCTGGCAAATTTGATAGATACAGCCTGATGTTATTTTTAGCCTCTGGTTTCTTTGCCATATTCTAGTTCTGATAATTATGCATTTGAAAATATTCCTGCATTTTCTCCTGGATGTTCCATTCCTGCTGTATCCTATTATCTCTACTACATTTCATCAAAAGAGTGTTATCCTTTGTATGAGTAAAATATTATTAGTTTTTCTTATGTCACGTTTTCCTCAACTGAAAGCTAGAATTAGAGTATTATGAATCAGTAACAAAAATAAGCGTTTTTATTAATGCTTTTTAGAATTCTTCCAGTGGAAAAGCTCATGGTTAGCTCTTTGGGAGCACTACTGGTAAAGAAGCTCCTGTCCCTACAGTATCTTTGCATAAGACTTTGGCCACATTTGTGAATCAAACTGGGGAACTGAACTACCTGAAAAGTAACCCAGAAAGGAAATCCATGACAACTTGCAGTCAAGTTCTTTATTTCATTCTAGACACAAACACGAATTAAACTTCTGCAGATACTTTTACATATCTTGCTATTCAGGTATCAACTGAAAAATAAAGCCCTTGTAACTGAGAGAAAAATATTAGGATTACTTACACAATATTACCCACAACCGTTTTATTTTACAGAACACGGTTCGCCGCAATGTATTACTGCAGCCGTAACAGGTTTATGTTTAAATACTCGCCGCGTATTTATCGAATGGTATTAAAATCCTCGTACACACAAAAGGGCTGAGGCAGACACGTCTGTTCTCTGCCGCTCTGGGAACTTTAACCGGTTTATGCACAGGAAAGAAGAAACCACGGACCACCGCTGGTACGGGTTCCTTGAACCCCTGAATACCTCGGGAGGCATTTGCCGGAGAGCACCCGGGATGCCGCTTGTTCCGCTTTGGGAATTCACCGTGCCGGAAGGGGTGGGGAGGGCTCTCTGCGCCTGCAGCACGGTGCCCGCTCGCAGCCCGGCTGCCCGCCCGCCGGCCCCTGAGGCCCCTGCCCGCCGCCATTTCCTCGGGCCGCGGGGTGAGGTGAGGCGAGGGCAGCCGAGGTCAGCGAGGCACGCGCCCACCGCGCCTGCGCAGCACGCGCACATTTTCCCCCCCCGCCCCGCCCCCACCTCCCTGCGCACGCGTGGCGAGGCGCGCGCGCAGAGCGGGGATCGCCTCCCCGGTGTCCCGTCCCTGCGCACGCGCAGCGGCGGCGGCGGCCCCGGGGTGC
>VZTI01005041.1:214795-298411 GCA_013397865.1 Struthidea cinerea | reverse complement strand
GCGGGGGAGGTTTCTGCGGCGGCCCTGCGGAGCGCGGGTGTTTATACGGCGGACAGGCGGCGGTCGGTGCCCGCTCGGCCCCGGGCCCTCCCCGCGGCGGGACAGCTCTGCGGGACCTCGGGCTCCGGGCGGTGGCGAGAGCGTGCCCGGCGCTCTGCCTGCGGCAGGTGGNTTTTTGGTTCCGATAACTTTATTGCGATAACTGCAGCGTGTTCACGCTCGTAAAACCTGAGGGATTCTCAGTAACCCCCAGCCCTTTTTCGAATTACTGCGGCCTTAAAGTCAGTGTGTTAAATACTCCATGCTTGTAGGTGTGAAATACGACCAGCGAGGGATTGGAAATCCGTGGTACTTCAATTTTGTGTTTGGTTTAAGGTGGATCAGGATTTCTGGTTGGTTTCACTTTCAAATTCCAGCTACTTTAGGCCTCGGTATAAATTGGAAATGATTTTTTTTCCATGATGAGGAGTGCTTGTGAGCTAATCAAACGTATTTGCAGTGAGAATTTTGTGAGGCTGTTGTTTTCATGTGCTGGTAAGCGTTAACCTATCAAGAAGCACAGGGAAAAGTCAGGTACAGTCTTGGCTGAAATATTAAATGGCGGGTAGAGGCGGAGTGGCTGATCGTAGAACCTGATCCTCTAAATCCTTAAAGTATTTTTTCTTAAATGACTTCTTAAATGACTGGTTGACAAGCAGTTCTTTTGGCAGCACTGTTGACTTGACCTGGCCTGCCTCTTCCTTGCTCCAGCTGCACCAGCACAATGGTTCTTGGAGTTGTGTCCCATAACTAGCTTGAGGAAATGATCCAGGTTAAAATTAACTACGGTTTTGTGATTTTTTTTTCTTTTTAATGTGGTTATATAATTTCTCTGGGTAACAGGTGTGTCAGGAGGCAAGAGTATTGTTTAAGCAAATACCCTAGTGGAAGTAGTACTTGAGAAATACAGCTCATCTGTGGTAGTCCTGGCAAAGTTCAGTATGAGCAGTTGCAGTTGTTTCACAATGTTCAGTTTTACAGTTTTTATTGATTTTGCTTATAAATATCTGTGGGATTTGGGCCTGTTATTTGAAATTGGACAGCATTTGAGTGTTGTAATAGAGGGATTCTACTTGAACGTAACTCTGCTTTTTAATTATTTTTTAATTAAGCTATTAATTTTCATATGTACCCACTTAAGGTACTTCCTCAAACTTGTTACAGACACTGCTTTCAGATTACCAGACATAATGTATTTGGTTTAGGTTCTTTTTGTAGAATATGACAACTTGTCTGAGAATTTTGTTGGTAAGGCAAGGGTTACTGCTTCTTAACAAGCAATTCAAACAGGGAAAAAAACCCCAAACTTCCGGGTTGATATTTAATAGTTTAAGGTGCCATTCAGCCATGTCTTGTTTTTCATTTCTTCCACTTCATGTTCTTACATGGAAAAGTTTAACGCATTTAGGCAAAACAAAAGAATGTGAGGAAAGCAGACTGTTTTCATTACTAATGCTCTTCTAAGGACCCCAAAACCTCTTCTGTAGGTAACTTTACTCTCTTTGTACTAAGCAATTTAAAAACTGAGTGGTAATTTAAATTTAATTTGTAGTGTTAGTTAATTAGCTTCTTAGTATAGAATTTCACAGAAGTCATGAGTCTTCGTGGTTGGATTGGTCTTGAAAAAGAAATTGCTGCTTTTAAGAGCTTTGAGCTTTTGCTTTTTTTCCACCCGTATTTTAAATTTCTGCAAAAGGTTGAAGATATAAACTAGTAGTAGAGTTATTGCCCCCCACTTTCTCCACATGTTCTTTATATGAAATGTTTTTATCAACTTGGTAGGTTGTGAATTTTTTATTAAAAACCAATAAACTTGTGTTGAAAATAGCTGTGAATCAGAAATGCAGTTTTCTTCACTAGGTAATTTCCTCATTTGAAAGCAGCTCCTTTTTTATTTATGCTTTCCTTGAGGAGATACATATAATTTGTTGTCAGTGCCTCATGGTTCCAACTTAGTTTAATAGATGAAGACTATGGATAGCTCTCCTCTAAGAATAGCAAATTATAAAAAAAATCCTAATACAGTTTTTAATACAAAATGTAATTCAGAAAAAGTGGAATTACAGCTGAAAAGTGCCTTTTCATCACATTGTAATGAGTTAGATTTTCTTGAGGCAAAGACTTTTCATTTTAGTGTTTCAGCCTTTTTAAAGTACTAGCTTCCCTGTGAACACTGGATACTGTAAAGGGCAAATGAGAAAGCAGATGCAGAACTGTTTCTGAGGATTGGTGATATTAGTAGGTAGTGGCATAGCAAAGTCAGTAGTGGTTGTTCCTGCCATTCTTACTTTCTTTTTATATACTTTGCAAAGTGTTTTTAACCTTTCACGGTTAATGAACTGAAGGGGTGGCACAAGACCAGGAGGGTCACCAGGCTGTTGGGACAACAGTAGCTGTTTTACAGTAGCTTTATCTCTAGAGGAGAATAAAAGTGTGAGACTACTGATAGTGACCAAACCATTCAACTGTTTCTCTCATCTTAAGCTAATACTGAATTATTGTTAGTAGTATTGGTGTTGTTATTTTGGAGTTAATGGTCTTTCAGAATAAAAAGACGTGTTGGAAGCACCAACTTCAGTCCCTTAGCAGAATCTCAAATAAAAGATTCCAGTGTCTCTCTGTAACTCTGGCACAAGCAAATTTGGCTATATCTGTTAGGAAGGTTCACTTCTGTGGATGGTCCACGTGGGGAAAGGAACTTACTAGTATAGTTGGTTATTTTGTTAACTCAGTGGGAATCTGTAATAATTTGAAACTCTGTCAGACATTACTCTGTTTATTTGTTGTAGGACTTAAAAGATGTGAAATCCAAAATCATGGAAGAGAAAGGAGACTCAAGGTTCATGCAGCTGTGTGCTGCCCTGAAGGATTGAATTCTCTATCCCTATTGCTGCCACAAAATTCCTTTGTCATGTAAAAGCCACTTTAATTTTGGCATACCTCACGCCTGAGTGTTTAAATTTATAGTCTTAATGTTCTCTTACCATACTTTTTGTGTGTATTATAAATTCTTTTTTATAGCCACTTTTAGAATATATGATCACATACATAAAATGTTTTGGTCCTCTGTGGTTGTCATATATTTAATATTATGTGGAAGCAGCAAAGCTTCACAGATTCTTTCAACAGTTTTGAGCTGTACACTTTGGGCTCTTTCCAGCAGTTACATTTTGTCATTAAAACCAGTGAATTAGTTTCCTTATTGTGTACGGATGTTCTGAGAAACACTGCTGAGTATATTATGAAATCATTATTATTAGTATTAATATTTTATTAAATATAGATCCTTAAAAATTAGTTATATGTATAAGATTCAAGACTGATAATGACTTATATTTAGAGTGTGATGCTTTTGAAGCTTAGTAGATACTATGGGCATTCCTCATATTCATGATAAAAATGTAGCCAAATTAGGCATAAATGTGGCTACTTCAATGCTTTGTTCCTAAAAGTGTGCGTTTGTTAATCTCAGGGTATGTGAGAAGGCTTCAGTTTTGAAGCTAATGTCATTTTACCGATAATGACAGCCTGGTACTACAAGATAAACGGCGTTAGACTATTATGCTTTTGTTAAAACAGAAGAAAACACTTATTGGAGTAAGACAGATCCAGTTAAAATGGAATTTTAAAGTAAATATATGTGATATTGTTTTTTTATAGAGGTCCTTCTAGAGTTCCATTAAAAAGGATGCTTGCAGGTACCTCTGAGATGGTTTTTGATGTATGTTATTTTGGTATATGGCCAGATTCATAAAATAATATAGAGGAGTCAAAATAGATGTAGATGGATTTTGTGCATCCAGCCCCAAATAAAATTTGTAGCCATGTTAGAGGTTTCTAGGTTTTCACTAGTGAAGTTTTCCAAAGTTGAACATTGAAGTTTTGTTCTCATTCACATCTTCCAGAATCTTATCACAACTGGGCATCTTGGCTTCTAAATCTATTTACTATTCATAAATTAGGCAATCTGTAAATTAGGCCTTCACTTGTTCAAAGGCATGTTCAAACTACACCTCAGGCACACCTTTGGAATTGGACTTAGACCAAAACCCTGTGGTGACTCTCCCTTTTGTTCAGAAGCTCAAAGGAGTGAGAAGGAAGAGGTTTTGTTCATGTCTCATTTGGAAAATAAAAACGCCCAAAATAAACAACAAACCAACAAAACTCCAAAACCTAGAACCTCACTTTTCCTTGCAGAGAAGATGATTAAAGTCTAATTGGGCTAAAGAGCTGTACTAGGCCACTTGTTTTCTTGGAGGAAAAGGAGATGATATATATACACCTGTATTCTGGCCTATGTTCTATTTAAAATTTTGAATGCCATTACGAACTGGAAACCATGATTTGTGTTTCTTGTTTTCTGTCCTTCTCCCTAGAGAGGCATGCATACTGCTGGTGCTGCTCTGTCCAGCAAAGCTTTACTTTTTATTTTTGCTTCCATATTCTGAAAATTGCCATTGCAATGAGAAGTTGGGAGTTGATGCATCCTCCCAGTGCGATGCAAAGACTGCTGAGAGATTATGGTTTAAACACCATTTGGCAGAGTAGAGATTGGCTTTCCACTTTCTGTGTTCCAGGTTAGTGTGCTGTAACCCTGTGCTGCTGGACAAAATGAGAGCACATCTTTTCCCCTGCCGGCATGTTAAAAGAATATGTTACTCCTGCTTTGTTGGGAAAAGCTTAGCTATGTGTACGACAAGGTCAGGGACCAGGATTGTGACTACTAACCTTACCTGTGCCCTAGGCCTTCAGAAACAGGTGAAGGTGAAGGCAAAATACTGTGTTCACTGGTTACTTACATAGTTTGCATCTCTATTAACTTCTGTAAAAGTCTTGCTGAGTGATGCAACTCTCCCTGGCTTTGGTACTCAAGAATTGTAGATCCTTTTGTGTGGAATCCCCTTTTTGTGCCCTGTTTTAGTGAAGACTCTACTGCTTTGGTGTTGTGCTGCCTATTACAGCCAGAGCACACAGCGGAACTTACTAACCACGTTGCATGGTAGTGATCTTGCTGTGGGACACTTAGAAAAGGAGGAATACCTGGGAATGGACATCCAGCATGATGTCAAAATTTTAAGTGCTTTATAGTAGGGAATAGTATTGCTAATGACCTCATCTACAAGATGCTTTTAGCTTGTAGCTCCACAAGTTTGTGAGTGTATCTCCATTGCTTGCAGAAGAATGATCCCAGATCCCGAAAGCGTGTCATCATCTGCCAAACTGATAGATCTCCAGAAAGTTTCAGCACTTTCTTCATTGGAGCAAGTATTTGTGAACATAGAGGAGCCAGGCTGGCCTGTAAGAAGTGGCTCTTGTAGGAGGTTAATGTTTTAAGTTTCCTAATGTACATTAGAAACACTGAGGAAGTACATATTTTTACATCTTAAATTATGATCTTAATGAGAGTATGAGATACTAAGCTGCCTAAAAAAAAGATACTTCAAAATACAATAATACAGCTAATTTGATATTTCAAATTCTGAGAATCCTGCTGGTGTTATAAATAAAACATAAGTCTGCATTTTTATATTTGAATAAAGTTTTTAATGAAATAGTAAATAATAGTTTCTCGCATTTAAGGTCATTTGAAGTATTTGGTGGCAATTGCATTGCATGTTAAATGCAATTTCAGCAACTGCCTGTTGAGGTTTAGCTGTTACTGATGTGCACCCTGGCAGAATAATGTTCCAGGAGTTTAGTGGTTGATGTTGAGAAGATGGTTGTAAATACGGAGAAGGTAAGCTCCTGCTGGCGTGCTAAGGTAGAAGGTATGTAATTTTTCAGTTTAGTCTTACTAGAGACATGTTTGGATTTTTATCAGTCATCCAAAAGCCTCAAGATACATTAGGAGAAAAAACCTGTCTTGTTTCATGTAGTAACTTTCCCAGTCCACAGTTCCCCAAAACTTTGTTTGAAACCTATGTATGAAGTTGTAAAAAGATAAATCAAAAAGTATTTTGCCAAAATCTGCTTATTTCTCTTGGCTCAGTAAACAACTAGGAAATTTTCCTCCATTAAAAACTGTAGGGAGTTGCTTTTTTTTAAGCCTGATTTCCTAAGAAAATGTGATTTATGCTTTTTTCTTGTTTTCTCTAATTCTTTCCTTACATATTCGCCGTAGCTTTTGAAATCGTTGACCAGTTGTAGGTGTTTGTAGGAGGGATGGAAATTGCAGCCTGTAATGTTACCACAGGTTTTGGGAAAATGGGCAAGCTGGGTAGAGAGAAATGTGTCACTTCCCTCTTTTGAGAGAGAGATAATGCAATGAGATTTTGGTAGTGACCTGTTTTTTTCAGCATGCACTGGGTCTATGTTGGATAGGAGAACGGGAGTAGTGTGTGTCATCAGGGCTTGAGGAGACAGGAGGAACATTGGGCTGTTTTGGAAAGGGATGGGGACCAACAATACTATAGTGTGACATTATAGCAAAATAATAATAAAAATAATATTTTCTTTCAGTATAAGAACAAAAGACAGTATTTCCCAAGTCAGTTTTCCAGTAAGCCCACTCCTCTGTCTTGTAACACAGAGTTACTAGTTGAAAAGCAGGAACTGAACTTATGTCTAGAATGGCATTTCTCATCTTCTTTCCTGTCTGGCCTGTATTTGCATTACCTATTTATCATGATAAACAGCAGACTGAAATCTACCTCATTATGTTCAACTTGAAGATTTTTATCAAGTCTCAATAGAGAAATATCTCTTGCTGTTTGGTTTAGAAAAACTCAAAAACTTAGTAATGGTAAAAGCAAAGAAAACTTTATTAGCTTGTGCTGCTTTCATTTCTAGAGAATTCTCTGCTGTATAATATGAAATATACTTGTCAAAACTTCAGTAACCAACACAATCTTCACAAATTTTAATATATTGATTACAAGTGTTAAAATAGTTCATTTTTAAAATATCGTAGCAGACTGCAAAAGAGGTGGTTTTGGCTTGTGCTTATTTTAAAGTAGTTTTCATAGTAACCACAAATACTCTAAAAGAAACTGGATTTTCCTCTACTGTGAGTAGAAAAGCAAGTAGCAACATGAATCACAGCTTCCAAGAACTGTCAGAATAGGAATGCAGATGCTCTCTCTCTCTCACACACACATACACACGCACGCTTTCCTGTCAGTTTTAATGTAGTAATGTGATTTAATAAAGTTAATATGCCATCCACAGAAGCATCCATTCATTGCATCCATTATATGTAATCACTAGCATTTGTGTGTTTAGAACTACAGTTCAGAGCTAGTATGGTAGTTCCACTGATAGTTCTCTAACATCTCAGCAATTTTACATGTAATATATTTTTCTGGAAATGTTTTTGTTGTTAAAATGTTCTACTTCATTTTTTTATGTAGTCTTTTTTTCCAGCTCAGAAGCTGTAGCTAAACATTTTGTGCTGCCCTAAAGCTTTTCATGATGTTTCATAGAAAATAAGGTAGAATTTCAGCCTTGAGGAGCTTGTGATCTGAATTTCACTGATGTAGAAAATGAGGAGAATGACCTCAGAAATGGGGACAAAGATTCAAATTAATAAGCGAGTTAGAGTGAGTGAATTAAACAAGTTCTCATTTCTAAGAACATAAGATAGATCAGCAACAAGTAATATGGAGAATAGAAGCAAAACACAGCATAAAGCAAGTCCAAATAATACAGGGGTTTGGAGGAAAAGCAAAATAATTTGCAGGCTCTGGAAAGCATAATGAAATCAGAAAAGTAGTCTGAATCAAGAGGAAGAGTAACTAGAAGGTTTTACATAATAGGTCAGGAAGAAGATCTATAGAAACTTCCAAATTATGTTGATGGGTTTAGCTCTTCTGAAGGAAAAAGTAAAACAGGAAAAGGATTTGAGAATATGCTGCTTTGGTCAGCTTGGCAGGGAGGTTAGGACACAAATTCTAGTACTAAGATTTTTTTTTTTTTAAACACTTTAAGAAATTTAGCTGTCACTCAAACTTGCTTTTAAAGTGAGTGGCAAAACAACAGGCAGCTGTGCCTGAATATTTCATCTCAGGCATTCCTGTTGCTCTGTTGCTACCGTCTATTACACACAGTTTTTCTACAAGCTGGAGGACTTTGTATGAATTTCAGTACGGTTGAGGGTGTGACTATAGAAGTTTTTAACGTCAGGGGTGATTGACATACTACCATTTTATCTAAGTCAAAAAGATCACAAACTTTTTTCACTGAAATAACAAATTGCTCTTCCAAATTATTTTAGGTTAATTTGTACTGCCTTTATATAGATAATTAGATTTATGGTTGATTCAGATTCAGATATACGTTAAACTTTGTGTTGCCGACATAAGAAATGAAAAATAATCTTTCATAAACTGGGATAGATTTTTTTTTTTAAATGCACCTACACTTCCTGCCCTGTAGAATATGGTTTGCCATTTCTTATCTATATGCTGGTATTTGATTCAAAACATTGATTTCTAACATTAGAATATTTTATTGGACTACATAGAAAAATAGATATGTAGGTGATAACGGTCTGCATTTCTTATCCCAATAGACTTGGCAGTAGATCTTCCTCAAACATTGGCATTCTTCTTCCTCAATTTGACAGCTTCTTCTTTCTGTTATGTGTACTGGGGGACAAGGTGGTAAAGAACAGGTTTAGAAGTTACTTTGTTTTGGTTATTTTATGTCAAAGGAAATCCGCCTATCCTTGCATACAATTGAAGGGAATAGATTTATGTATGCCTTAAAGGATATGCTTTGCCACATGGGAGTGCTGAATAGAAAATACCTGCAGTGGGTAACTAGCAGTAGATTTTCCAGCGGGATTGTCATCAGTTAGATGATATTACCAAGTTAGTGCATCTGTATTTAAAACACAGCATGGTGTGTAGGAATACAGAATTTATGATCTGTAGCAGGTGGGGAGATATTTTGTTGTTGAATAAGGAGATATTTGTGTATAGAAATCTCTGTTATATAGTTAGCTTTTGCTCAGCACATCTTACTGAAATTGTTTTTTTATTAGTGAGGGGAGTTTGATTAGTGAGTGGCGGGAGCCTTGTGCTGTTGCATGCCATGTTCTCTGAGAGTTTCAGGTTGTGTTCTGAGGTAGTTCATGTGTCCTGTTTGAACCATAGTACACACAGTTAAGATTTTATTGATGCATTTTCTTTCCAGAAGTTTGCATAGTGTATTATTGATGATCTGCAAGGTCATAATACAATTCAAAGCAATTGTAATGCAATAATTGTAATATTAATGTTTTGTAGACATTGTTACATCTGTAAATTTCATGTTACCATTGGGATATTGGATTCTTCTCACAGGTTTGGATTTCAGACAGTGCCAGAGCTACATAAAAAGGTGGTATCCAGTGTTGAAGTTCTCCTTCATGAGTGTTTACTTCACTATATTGAATAGAGGAATTGGAAAGTAAAATTGTGGACAATTTAAGGATGCACATAAAATGACTGAAATGGCAGGAGAGAAAACAGAAATAATCAAGGGCTCATCCCCAAAGGTTGTTTTGAACACAATAATTTTTATTAAACTGTGGGTTTTTCTGTTGTTTTTCAGAAGACTGTGCCAAAGAAGACTTTTACTCAGATGACATCACGTTTGGACTACTAATGCTACCCACCCACTCTACAAGGCACAATGTATTTCTAGGTAATTTAAGTAAGTATGTAGATTTTATTGCTGCTAGAACAGTAATGCTTTAAACAGAAACATCTATTTTTCAACCTCAGGCAAGGTAGACATTCCACTTCTATTTGAGATTCAAATTAATGGTGTGTGTGGGCAAGAATAAACTTCAAATAAGCTCTTTTTAAGCATTTTTCCTGTACACTGGAGCTTGGAATGAAACAACTGAACTGTACCTGAGCTGCCTTGGAATCTAGAAGGAAGAAAAAACCCAGACATAATGAAGGCACTGTCCCCAGCAATGCAGTTGCTAATGTGGCGCTGTGGTTTCTGGAGACTGAACTAATACCTCTCCCGGGGTTGTGTTGCAGTGAATGAGCATATGTACTGCCATGCTCACTGCTTTTCTGAGTGGTTTTTTTTTTTGTTTGTTTGTTTTGGATTTTTTTTTTGCAGATGCTTTTGTTAAAGTTGAGATGACTTAATACCCCATTCATGTAAGGATATAGAAGAATGCATCTTACTGGGTTCAAGTACCAATATCTGTTCACATGTCACCTTATTTATGAAAGGGTTGCTTCTCCCCACTTCCTTGATTGGACACTGTGTACTGTCCAGCTGAGGATACGCCGGGAGGTGCAGATTTTCATCTTTGCAAGATTTGTTCATGTTCTATCTTGTAGTAAGGTTACTGATTGCTTTGTGCATCACACAGAGAGAAGCACAGAACAGCAGGGTAGTTTGTTTATGGTTCATCTTTTGAGCAACAAAGGGGTTTTTATTCAGTGTATCATGAGGATCATGGCCATGGTCCTCAGTAGATTTCATGTACGTGTTTTTATGTTTTATCTTTCTAAGTAGGTGTTATTTTTCAGATGTTCTGTTGTTTTTTGACTGGGTCAAAACATACACTTTAATACTGGGTCAAAAAAACCCCAAAAAATGGATCTATTTATGTAGATCAGACATCATTCCAATCTTGCTGAAACAGGATTATTTTGTCTTGCTGGCAGAAAGCCCTCCTGTATTCCTAATAGCTTATAATGCATTGGAGGTGCTTGGTCATGCATGAAGTTTGGTCATGAATGGAATTACAGGTAGCAGTGCTTGTAGTTAATGATGCTTGACACTTTCTATTCCAGAACCCTGGTTTTAGTTGCTTATAATTTAGTAAGACTTAAATCTCTGTGTTATATGTCTCCTTCACCTAAAATCCAACCAAACATCAGCTTGTGTCTGAGAATGAGTTGAGAGGGAAGAACATACTGTTTTCTTGATTGTCTTGGGGTGACATTGCAAAATGCAGTGACAATCTTGCCACTGGAAAAATAAAGCACCTGTGTATGCTGGAGCAAGCACTCAAGGTTTTAGGAGAAACAAATTGTTATGCTGCAGTGTCAGCCTGCCTTTTTTCTGCCATCCCACTTACATTAGGCAGCATGATAGATTTCTGAAAATATGTTTTGTACCAGTTCAATGAATTTCCTAACTGTCCAAATCAGATGAGGTATATATCCAGATATATTCCAAATCCTTTTAGTCATAAGCAGACAGAGCTACTGAGCTGGACTGTGAGAAGTAAACAGGTCTAATCTCCTCCACTCCATTGTAGTGTCAGGTACAAACATTGAGTAAGAAGATTTTCTTCTGTACTCTTTGTGCTTTTCCTTAACCCTATCACCCATCTGCTGTTGATTTGGTCCTTCAGATTCTGCTTCAGCAGTATATTTCCGTAACTGTTGTCCATTTTTTCATTCAACTTTTCTCTATTCTTTGCTTTTTCTCTTTATTGCTACTCTTATGTTCACGACAGATCGTAATGAAATTGATCATTTTGAACAATGCAGGCTGTGTGTGGTTAAAAGTTATGAAATACTTCTTTTTGAGCATCCTGAAAACCTCTATGTGTTGTGCATCTGTGGTGTTGCTTTTCAAGTAACATTTTTAGAACATGAAGACCATATTTCTTCTGAAATGGAAATGCAATATACTTTAAATTTTCAAATTATGTACATGTGAAAATTTGTATAGTGTTTTTCTTAAAAGACAGTTTTTCTTTAGGAATTGCTCTAAAGAGATCTGATTTTTTTGTTTTCATTTAAATTTAGCAAATGTAGAGAGAAGCCCATTCTTTCATTTGCAAAATCTTCTGGAAATTTAGTTGGATGTTGTGTACTGAACGTCAGTGAAACTAGGTGAGTCTGAATGTTTCAGTTATTCTAAGCAACTAATGAATTGATTGTATGTGAAAAAAAAATTAAAAAATCCTATTTGTAACTTACAGTTCTAGGAGAAACTCTGGCATATAACCCAAAATCTAGAGGATTAAATTATTATATAAATAACATAGCCTAGAAAAAAAAGGGCAGAGATTAAGCAATATATTCCTGGCTTCACATCTAAGGTAAAAAGCTGTGTATACACCAAATATATTTTATCTAATGTTTCTTTAATGAAGTTCTTGCATTCCATAAATTGCTTGATTAGCTTCCTGTAGTATTTCTGTGTTCCTGTGGCTGTTCTCTGAGATGATGTTTAGAACTGGACTAATTTCAGTCTTACAGTAGACTAGTATTCCTGTGTCATTAATCCGATTTTTCTCAATTCCCGTAGTTGGTTACCACTGGATTTAGAAATCAATTTGAGTCATTGCAGTAAACCCATGATCATCTTCACCTCTTTTAAATTTTGTTTGAGGTAGGGCAAGTTAAATCACAGTAGTCGTGTTTACAAACGTGTCTCAGACTATACTGTCTGAATTTCCAGGGAAAAAACAATACTGACACCTCTGTCTGAAAGTTCAGAGATGCAAGAATATTTAGTTTTCCCTTACTGTATTTAGTAGCACAGGTAATAGGAGGAAATGAATGAATAAATAAATGAGAGAAAGGCTGAAAGAAATAAGGTAGAAACAAGAAGAGAAATAAAATATTTGAAGTGAGAAAAAAAAGGACATAAAAGATGAAGTAAATAAGCAGAGGAAAGAGAAATGAAGCCTAAGGAATAGGGATATTTAGATTTATGTCTTCTGCTGAATTCTGGCACAGGGGAAATAAATTTTTTGTAGAAGCCAGTAAGTGGTCTTTTATCATGGTTTTTTTTTTTTAATTGTGAGACATTTTGATGAATGCTTACAGAATTTTTCTAAAGCTTTTCAGTGTTATCAAGTATTCTGTTTTGTGGCATGACATCTCTGTTGATTAGTCTGGTTTGAAAAGGTAGAGTGTAACTCCGATGTATGCATTACAGTTGTGATTTGGATGATTAAAACTGCTTTGGAGAAAATCTCACTGTTGTCTCCCCTTACCACTTACTTGCTCAATGTGTTTGAACTACATTCCTTTCTCAGAAGACTAGTCTGTGAGTTCTGCTGCAGGTGCAAAGTGTGCTCTTCTGTCTCTACTGGGGACATAGAGTTCTGCATCAATCATGAAATTCCTGGAAAAATTTGAATGGTCCATGTGATAGTGGTGTTTGCTTCTGGAGACCAGATGAAATCTAATCCAAAATAAACCCTCTTGAACAGCTAGCATAGGAGTGTCAGCACCAGCTGCTTTGATCTGCTGATCCATTTCTGTGGTTTCAGATTACTTTCTAATGGGGACAGAGTCATAATTGTTCACATTGGTTATAGGTCAGTAGATGAGGGCAGTGAATCTCTAAGATCTATGTATCTATGCTACAAATCCAGCCATAAGTTTGGGTGCTGATTTTGAAAAATTTTGAAGTGCCAAGAATATTTTTTTTCAATTTTGTTAATATAAACTGTCAATGAAACACATAAATACTATAAATGACAGTGGTTGAAACAACTAAATCGTAACTGCCTTTTGTAATTCTGATTGATTCGTTTGGGTTTTTTCCATATTTATATTTTTAAATTGTTAAACAGAGGAGTCTTCTGGTTTCTTTCATTTTATAATTTTGGTGTAGAACTCTAAAATACGTATGCTTCCGAGCCCAAATGTTTTGCTTGAGCTGCTCATCTCCATTGGAAAAAACCCCAAGGCCAGTGTTTTATGGCAGCCATTAAGTCAGAACAAGACAAAAAACGAAAAAGAGATGGTCTTTGCAGGTGTTTGCAGTTATTACCCTTTCTCGTGCCTTAGCTGTCATGAATCATGACAGACTTTTTTTTTTTTGCCTGGAATGAATTCCTCAGTTGTTAAGGTTTTGAAAATCTAAGTACTATTTAGGTCTTGGTGTTAAATCATTTTATTTCGAAATAGCAGTTGAAAGAGTCCTCTCCATCTGCCCTGTTTAATTTTAAGTTCAGGGTTTCCCAAGAATTTTGCATGCTTAATGGTAGCATAATATCCCACATATCTGTGCCAGTGATTAGGACTACATTCAGTTATGTTTCTTGTTTATTAGATCTTTGCAGAATCTAGACCTTGGCTTTCAGCATTTTTTCCAGAAAATTTCTGAGATTCAGTTAAGATTTCTGTTGATAAGGACGTTTAAACCTACAGCCTTTTAATATAATCATTAAAATCCACCCAAAACTATTAAGGTTGTGACAGCACAAGTAGCAGCAGCATTTTGAAACTGTTTGAAAAAATCACTGGCTTTAATAAAAACAGTAAAATTATTTGCGGTATTATTTAATTGGTTCAAAATTGAGATATAAGCCTCAATTTAAAATGAAGAAAAATGTTGAGAGTCAAAATGTGAGTTGTAAGCCAGTAAGTTATGAAGATTCCTCATTATTTTAAGTAATCTTGCCTTAAGACTATTTCACTGTTATGTTCAAGTGCTCTGTTTGTTTTTTAATGTGTTTGGTATAAGTAAATTGTTTCAAGCTCTAATGTGTGCTTAAATGCAATACAGCTATTTTCATTACCCTGTTAGCATATGGCCTGAATGTAAAATTCATGTTAATTTCAGGATTTCCTGTGAATATTGATAACTTTTGGTATCCCACTCCTCAGTAACAGTGTTTAATAGGCCACTAGCAAGATCCTAAGTCTTTGAAAGCATTCTCGCAATATGGTGAGCAGAAGGGAATTAAATAAAACCTGATTGTAATTTTCATTTTTGATAGCTGATACATTAATTGTAAATTGAAATAGCTATAATGCTTTTATAAATATTTCTTAGTGTTGCTTTTAGGGACTTAAATGCTGGATGATCTAAGTCAGGTTTTGTTAATTAGTGGGAAAAGAGCCTATGAGGGATAGAACCATCCACTGTGAAGGGGCCTCGGTCCCAGCAGTGAAAGTCTCTGATGGTGGGAGTGGCTGCCAGAGTGGCTCCTGGATGGTCAGACAGGGAACTTTCCTTAACATTGAGATCTCAAGAGTGCCAAGACTTCGAGGTGCAGGAAATAAGCACTCAGAAACATGTATCTCGGTACATAGAAATAATGTGGTCTGATCGTTCTGTGAAAGAAAAACTTGAGAATTGTAAAAGATAAAAATTTAAAAACTGCGGAGGAGAGTTTAAAGTCACACAAATGTAGCAAGTATGGTCCTAAGTAGTTGATAGGATTTTTTGTTGAGTATTCTGGATGGTAAAAAGGACAAATAGTTCTTACAGAAATAACTTTGAGTATTCTTTTGAAATGTTGTAGGGTTTATATGGGGTGTCAGGATAGAATCTCAATTTCCAAAAATACAAAAAGGAGCTGAATTTGTGACCTCCCCCCAATCTAATCTTGAAAAGTCGTATCGTAAATCTTGTAGCTGCAAAGTTTATAAGAGCTTGGTGTAGAATTTCCTGATACGTTTTGTCTTTCGGTCAGTATCATCATCTTAAAATATTTTTGAAAGAATGGGAGATACATGACAGAGCTTTGCTATGAGCATTGAATTAGTCTGCAAGGTATTGAAAGCCTTCATTGTAAAATTTCCCAGTGCCTGAAGAGTAATATTCTCATCGTAATTAATCAACTTAATTTGCAATTAAATTGACTGTTCTCAACATTTTGAAGATGATACTCAGAGAAGAAGGAATTTGTTGTTTGTCTTTTGCTATTTCTCTGGTGACCCTCAGAAGGTGATTTCAGTTGGTTTTCTGGACTTAGCTTAGCACAAGCTCTGAAAGTTTCAGAGGAGTGCATGCTTCTACTGCTCAGGAGAATAAAGAAGAAGTGAGAAAATTTGTTATCTACATAAACAGATAATGTTTTAGAAACACAATGTTAAAAAATGTTAAACGTTACGGTGTTACTTCAAACTGTAATTTTTCTTTCAGCTTTGTTTCCTGAACATTCAGAAATTCAGTAGTGTTCAGTGCTCTAATGTTTGAATTAAGTAAAGATATACTTCCTTTATTTCCATTTAAGTCTATATGCAGAATGATTACAGTAAAATTAAATTAAATTTGAAGTTGATTTTACATACTTTCTTCCTATCGCAGCATTGCTGTTTCTGTTTAGTTCATGCACCGCTATCTCTTTTGTTACATTAATGTATCATCTTTCCCACTTGAACAAGTCCAGTGATTGACTAAATGCTGGCTGATTCCACTTCCTTTGAATTCTTGCTTGTAGCAGGGTGGCTGTAGGGATACTTAGCATCTATACTCAAAGTGGTTACAAAGGGTTTTGCCATAATTTCTAGGGACAAGAAAAATAAACTTGTTTTGTCTTAGTTTTATTCATTCTTTAGCTTAAACAAGAGTTATTTCCTCTGTATCAACTGCAAAACTCTTCTGGTTTATTAGTTTTTTGGGGGTTCTGTTTCTGTTTTGTTTTGTTTGTTTGGGTTTTTTGGTTGGTTGGTTTTTTTGGGAGGGGTTGGGGGGTGTCCCGTTTCCCTGTTAAGGCACTTCTTGCCTTTGTAATAGGAAGTGCTTGTTCTTTATCTCAGGTCTTGCAATCACTGTAATTCCAGTTGAGCCCACATTCTTCTGTTGAAAGTTCTGACAAAAGAGTAGCTCTAGTGTTTTCTTTAGTGAAATTAAAATTTGGAATTCTGTAAGTATAGTGTTGGGGTTTTATTTACAGTATAAGCCTGTTTTTTTCAGTAACAGGTAGTTGTATTGAGGGATAAACTGTAGGATCTGGCAGACACTAGAATTCTAGAAAATTAAGTTCTTCTGTTAAAGCTTGTTAACTGTAGTTAGTGAATAGTAAGCATGATAATACAAAAGTGTGTTTTGCCACATATTTTTTGGGTAGAATCATAGAAAGGCTTGGTTTGGAAAAGACCTTAAAGATCATCTAGTTCCGATCCCCCTCCCCCATGAGCAGGGAATGCCATTCACTGGATCAGGTTGCTCAGGGTCACATCCAGCTTGGCTTCGAACACTTCCAGGGATGGGGCATCCACAACATCTCTGGAAAACCTGTTCTAGTGCCTCAGCACCCTCTGAATAAAGAATTTCTTCCTCTCTAATCTAAACTTTTACTCTTTTAGTTTCAAACTGTTCCTCCTTGTTCTGTAATTATCTGCTTGTGTAAAAAGTTGCTCTCCGTCTTTTTTAGAAGCTCCCTTCAAGTACTGGAAGGCTGCAATGAGGTTTCTGTGGGGCCTTCTCTGCTTCAGGCTGAAGAACCCCAGCTCTCTCAGCCTGTCTTCATAGGAGAGGTGCTCCAGTCTTCTGATCATTTTCATGGCCTCCTCTGGGCCTTCTCTAACAGGTCCGTGTCTTTCTTGTGTTGAGGATCTGAGAGCTGGATGCAGTCACCCCTTGTCACTGGCCTTCATCTGGACATAGAGTCATTGACCACAACTCTCTGGCTGTGTCCATCCATCCAGTTCATTTTCCCTCCAATAGGCCACCATTCAAACCTATGTCTCTCCAATTTGGCGAAAAGGATGTTGTGTGGGACCATGTCAAAAGCCTTACAGAAGTCTGGTTAGATGGCATTGGTTGGTCTTAACCTTATGAGCTGTTGCCCCATCATAGAAGGTCTCCAGATTGGTCAGGCATGATTTGCCCTTAGTAAAGCTGTGTTGGCTGTCTCTGATCACCTCCTTGTGTTGTGTGTGCCTTAAAATTGCTTCCATGATCTTCCCAGATACAGAGGTGAGGTTCATTGTTCTGTGGTTCCCCAGATCTTCCTTTTTCCCTTTTTTTAAAAATAGGACTGATATTTCTGTTTTTCCAGTCAACCAGGTTTTTGTCTGACTGCCATGACTTTTCAAATATGGTGGAGAGTGGCATGGCAGCATCATCTCATCAGGTCCCATAGGCTTGTGGCTATTCAGTTTTGTCGAGAGGTCCCAAACCTGCTCTTCTCTTACAGTAGAAATACACTGAAATGACCATCCCCTAGTGCTTCCCATATTTTGTTTTGTTCTTTTTTCAGCTACCTCATGGATTTTCCTTTTGTTACCACTTTGTGGTCTCCAAAGTGATGTGCAGGACTTCTGGGGAAAGTGGTGGGTGGAGGTAGGGAGGAGGAGGAACTGCTTGTTTGGTAATTTTTGGCTTGGACTACACTTAAGTGTTGAAGCTTAAAATTTTCCAACTCTCTCATTTTATGAAAATGTGAAGTCTCACTTCTTTCTTTTTGAAGATGCTTTCCAGTGAAGTGCACTGCCTACTCCATTTTTCAGGCAGGCGAGCAGTCCACTCTTCACAAAAGCTTTATAGAATAATTTAGCTGTGCATGAGTCACCCATGCTGGGAAATTTAGGCATCAGAAGCACTTCCACAGCTGCACAAATCATGGATTGTGCAATCAACTTGTAAAAAATAAAGTGATGACTAGCACTAAATATTTTTAGAAGTGTTTTACTTACATGTGTGCATTTCTACATGATATGGATAATTAAGTTTCACATAAAATACTAGCTTTCTGAAACACCTGTCACATGTTCTTGGGTGTTGCTGTTAGCAACTGTCATCATTTTAAAAAAATTATGTCCATTTGGTATATCTGTACAATTCTAAGTGTTACAAATAGCTGCTGGTGGGATAAATCATTCATCAAATTTTCTTAGTTTCAGATTATTAATTTAGAGGAATATCCTTGTATAAGTGTCTGTACTGAGGATCATCCTAAAACCATCCAAGTTGATGCTAATTAACATGCTGTTTGCTAGATAGTTTGACAACTAAGCAACACATCAGGTGTATATATTTACACTTTGCTTGAGATTCCCGTTGACTCTAAGGCTGAGTTCTGGGTTTGTTTTCATATCGAGAAGCTGATCCATGTGTCTGGATCAGTATATAAAAATAAGCCACATTCTGCCCAGAAGCTTTTTGTCATAGATTGCCATATGAGATGAAACAGTGCATGGGAGAGTAAAGATGTTTCATTTAAATATGAAGCAGGCTTCTCAAGTCGTAGCTACAATGCTAATTTCTTTGAGCACAAATTTGAATCTTGTTTTTCTTAATTTTGTTCTCTGGTTGTAATTTAACACATGGTATAGGCCAGCATGAAATGACACTGTTGCCAAAAGATGTCTAACCTATGATTTGCTGCTTCCCCTTCCCCTGTGCCAACACAGCTTTTGAGCAGTCAAATGGTGAAACAAACGTAGTTGATTTAGCTGAGTGAAACAACATTTGGGTTAGTTTTGGGCTGGACCAGTTTTAGGCTCTGTTGACTGATCACATATTACTGCTAGCTGAAAAGAGGGAATTTAATATGGCCATGGAAATGAATGGTCAGAGTAATGATCAAAGGCTAACATTATGAAAACTTCTGGCTTGATCAAGGAGATTGGTCAAAGTGCTTACATAAGCATGCTGCTAGGGCATGAAGTGCCTGGTTTCTGTAGCTATGTAGTTACCTGTGTGGTCTGTGTGTGTATTGCTCTTGCTATCTTTCATGTGGTAATTCTTCATCTGTGGACAGATTCAGAGGAAGTACTTAGTCTTACTTCTCCCACATTCTAGGTAAATACCCTGACCATGAGTTAGGAATAAGTCTTTGTCTGCTATTTAAAGAAAACCAACCAACCAAAAAAAAACCTTACAAAACAAAACAAGCAAAAAACCCCCACCAAAACAAAACCACCTACAAAAATCCCTTGAGTTCATCTCGTTTAGTTGTCTGGCATGGCATGCCACTTCCCCTCTGACGCCTCCCTCACTTTTTCCTGTGGGCATAACTGAGAAGTGGTAAGATGTTTCTGGATGTGCTAGATACTTGTATCTTAAAGGAGTAAGGTGATGATATAAAACAATATGATGTCCCTTAAAACTGATTTAAGACTCATAAGCTATATCCTTTGTGGACTGTAAGGGGCGAGGATGAAGCAGGGCAGCAAGTAAGATTACAGCTGTCGCCTTCAGGAGAGCTAACTTTTGCCTCTTCAGGGATCTTCTTGAAGGAATCCCATGGGAGCAAGAGTCAAGAGAGCTGGTTGATACTCAAGCATGACTTCCTCAAGGCTCAAGAACAATGAGCAAGAAATTGGACAAAGGGGGCAGGAGACCTGCATGAATGAATAAAAAACTCCTGTCATTTTTCAAGTGTAATCAGGAAATACACAGGAGATGGAAGCAAGGTCAGGCCGCTTGGAATCAATATAGAGAGCTTGTCAAAGTAGGAATAAGACAGGAAGGGCCAAGACCGATCTGGAGTTAAATCTGATCAAGGATGTCAAGGGCAACAAGAAGGGCTTCTTCAAACACATTAACAGAAGAAAAGCCTAGGATAAGGAGGGCCTGTTATTAATGGAAGGGGACCCTGGTGACAGAGGACACAGAGAAGGTGGAGACACTGAATGCATTCTTTGCATTGGTCTTCACTGACAAGACCAGCTCTCTGGAATATCTGACTCAGAAGACCAGGGTGAAGGAATATTGGAAGGAAGACTTTCCCTTGGTCAAGGAGGATTGGGTTAGAGAACACCCACGTAAACTAGACATCCACAAGTCCATAGGCCCTGTTGGGGCCTTGCATCAGCAAGTGCTGAGGGAGCTGGTGGACACCATAATGAGGCTGCTCATGAGAGGTCAGGGCAATCAGGAGAAGTACCTGAGGACTGGAAGAAAGCAAATGTCACCCTGGTCTTCAGAAGTAGCAAAAAGGAGATCCCATAGAGCTACTGGCCAGTCAACCTCATCCCAATCCCTGGAAGGGCGATGGAGTGTCTCATTCTGGAGGCCATCTCTATGAGTGTGGGTGACAAGAACGTGGTCAGGAGCCTGGATTCACTAAGGGNTGGTCAAGGAGGATTGGGTTAGAGAACACCCACGTAAACTAGACATCCACAAGTCCATAGGCCCTGTTGGGGCCTTGCATCAGCAAGTGCTGAGGGAGCTGGTGGACACCATAATGAGGCTGCTCATGAGAGGTCAGGGCAATCAGGAGAAGTACCTGAGGACTGGAAGAAAGCAAATGTCACCCTGGTCTTCAGAAGTAGCAAAAAGGAGATCCCATAGAGCTACTGGCCAGTCAACCTCATCCCAATCCCTGGAAGGGCGATGGAGTGTCTCANTATGAAGCAGGCTTCTCAAGTCGTAGCTACAATGCTAATTTCTTTGAGCACAAATTTGAATCTTGTTTTTCTTAATTTTGTTCTCTGGTTGTAATTTAACACATGGTATAGGCCAGCATGAAATGACACTGTTGCCAAAAGATGTCTAACCTATGATTTGCTGCTTCCCCTTCCCCTGTGCCAACACAGCTTTTGAGCAGTCAAATGGTGAAACAAACGTAGTTGATTTAGCTGAGTGAAACAACATTTGGGTTAGTTTTGGGCTGGACCAGTTTTAGGCTCTGTTGACTGATCACATATTACTGCTAGCTGAAAAGAGGGAATTTAATATGGCCATGGAAATGAATGGTCAGAGTAATGATCAAAGGCTAACATTATGAAAACTTCTGGCTTGATCAAGGAGATTGGTCAAAGTGCTTACATAAGCATGCTGCTAGGGCATGAAGTGCCTGGTTTCTGTAGCTATGTAGTTACCTGTGTGGTCTGTGTGTGTATTGCTCTTGCTATCTTTCATGTGGTAATTCTTCATCTGTGGACAGATTCAGAGGAAGTACTTAGTCTTACTTCTCCCACATTCTAGGTAAATACCCTGACCATGAGTTAGGAATAAGTCTTTGTCTGCTATTTAAAGAAAACCAACCAACCAAAAAAAAACCTTACAAAACAAAACAAGCAAAAAACCCCCACCAAAACAAAACCACCTACAAAAATCCCTTGAGTTCATCTCGTTTAGTTGTCTGGCATGGCGTGCCACTTCCCCTCTGACGCCTCCCTCACTTTTTCCTGTGGGCATAACTGAGAAGTGGTAAGATGTTTCTGGATGTGCTAGATACTTGTATCTTAAAGGAGTAAGGTGATGATATAAAACAATATGATGTCCCTTAAAACTGATTTAAGACTCATAAGCTATATCCTTTGTGGACTGTAAGGGGCGAGGATGAAGCAGGGCAGCAAGTAAGATTACAGCTGTCGCCTTCAGGAGAGCTAACTTTTGCCTCTTCAGGGATCTTCTTGAAGGAATCCCATGGGAGCAAGAGTCAAGAGAGCTGGTTGATACTCAAGCATGACTTCCTCAAGGCTCAAGAACAATGAGCAAGAAATTGGACAAAGGGGGCAGGAGACCTGCATGAATGAATAAAAAACTCCTGTCATTTTTCAAGTGTAATCAGGAAATACACAGGAGATGGAAGCAAGGTCAGGCCGCTTGGAATCAATATAGAGAGCTTGTCAAAGTAGGAATAAGACAGGAAGGGCCAAGACCGATCTGGAGTTAAATCTGATCAAGGATGTCAAGGGCAACAAGAAGGGCTTCTTCAAACACATTAACAGAAGAAAAGCCTAGGATAAGGAGGGCCTGTTATTAATGGAAGGGGACCCTGGTGACAGAGGACACAGAGAAGGTGGAGACACTGAATGCATTCTTTGCATTGGTCTTCACTGACAAGACCAGCTCTCTGGAATATCTGACTCAGAAGACCAGGGTGAAGGAATATTGGAAGGAAGACTTTCCCTTGGTCAAGGAGGATTGGGTTAGAGAACACCCACGTAAACTAGACATCCACAAGTCCATAGGCCCTGTTGGGGCCTTGCATCAGCAAGTGCTGAGGGAGCTGGTGGACACCATAATGAGGCTGCTCATGAGAGGTCAGGGCAATCAGGAGAAGTACCTGAGGACTGGAAGAAAGCAAATGTCACCCTGGTCTTCAGAAGTAGCAAAAAGGAGATCCCATAGAGTTACTGGCCAGTCAACCTCATCCCAATCCCTGGAAGGGCGATGGAGTGTCTCATTCTGGAGGCCATCTCTATGAGTGTGGGTGACAAGAACGTGGTCAGGAGCCTGGATTCACTAAGGGCAAATCATCCTTGACCAACCTGATTGCCATTTATGATGAAACAACTACCTGGAGGGGTGAGGGGAGAGAAGTGGATATTGTTTAACCTCAACTTCAGCAAGGCTTTCAACACTGTCTCTCACAACATCCTTGTACACAAACTCAAGAAGCGTGGTCTGGATGAGTGGACAGTGAGATGGATTGAGAACTGGCTGACCCCAGAGAGTCGCTATCAGTGACATGGGGTCTAGTCAAAGGCCTGACACTAGTGGTGTCCCCCAAGGTTCAATATTGGGAATTGTTTAACTTATTCCTCAGTGACTTGGATGAAGGGGCAGATACCTCCTCAGCAAGTTCGCTCATGACACAAAGCTGGGAGGAGCAGCCAATACCCCAGAGTGCTGTGCAGCCCTTCAGAAGGGCCTCGACAGGCTGGAGAGATGGGCAGAGAGGAAATTCAGTGAAGATAAGTGCAGGGTCCTGCACCCGGGGAGGAGCAACCCCATGCACCAGCACAGGCTGGGGATTGACCTGCTGGAAAGCAGCTCTGTGGAGAAGGACCTGGGGGTCCTGGTGGACAACAAGCTGTCCATGAGCCAGCAATGTGCCCATGGGGATGAGAAGGCCAAAGGTATCCTAGGCTGCATTAGGAAGGGCATTGCCAGCAGGTCAAGGGAGGTGATCCTGCCCCTCTACTCAGCCCTGGTGAGGCCACATCTGGAGTGCTGTGTCCAGTTCTGGGCTCCTCAGGACAGGAGAGACATGGAGCTCCTGGAGCAGGTCCAGTGGAGGGCAACAAAGATGATTAAGGGACTGAAGCATCTCTCTTATGAGGAAAGGCTGAGGGAGCTGGGCCTATTCAGTCTCAAGAAGAGACAGCTGAGAAGGGACCTCATCAATGTCTGTAAGTATCTGCAGGGAGGATGTCAGAGGATGGATCCAGGCTCTTCTCAGTGGTGCCAAGCAATAGCAGAAGAGGCAATGGGCAGAAAGTGATGCACAGGAAGTTCCACCTGAAGAGGAAGAACTTCTCTACTGTGCGGGTGACCGAGCACTGGAAGTTTTCCCAGAGAGGCTCCCTGACTGGACATACTCACGAACTGTCTGGACACAACCCTGTGCCCTGTGCTCTAGGATGACCCTACTTGAGCATGGGGGTTGGATGGGATGACTCACTGTGGTCCCCCCAGCCTGACCCGTTCTGTGATTCTGTGATAAAGGCACTGGGTGCAGAAATAATTTGTATAACTTCTTACTGACTCTCTTGGCCAACTGTTGACTTTCTTCATTTCTGAAAGTTTTAGAAGGGCATAATGAGAACAGAGCAGGAAATTTTGACTGAAATTTTCTCTTGATTAGTCAGAATTCTTTATGTAAGAAGTGTAAGTGTTCATTTGAACACAAAAGCTAATAAATCTTCATTGGGTGATTTTTTTCTGGTCTAGGATAGAGTTTTAGAAAGATTCATTTGTGTGAATTTCATAATCTCTTTTTAGGTTCCTTTCCCACCTTTTAAGACACATCTGCATACTAAAAGTCTGGCAGTTGAAGTGCTCATGTAATTTGTAGGTTCACATATTTCAGGAAGATTGAGGTGGGTAGCTGAGTCTTGTTGCAGTAATAATAACAATAAAGCCTCATTTTCTAAACTTAAGCATGCATTTATATCAACACCAAACAGAAATTTTGCATGGAGTGGAAGAAGAATTTCCTTGATGTTATCTTGCTTTGAATGTGTAATAATTGTGTCTGTTGAAATTGATAATTAATTTTCTTCAAGACAGTTTTCAAAAAGTAGTTGACTTTCTGTATCTAGTCATTCTTCCCTTTTATTATTGGGGTAGAGGAAGACCAGTGTTTGACCCTTTGATCTGTCTCATTTCTTGGTGAATTATCATGTTTATTTTCCAGTACAGGAGTAAAATGTTTATTAAATTTTTCTTCTTCGTTTTGATTTGTTAGCATTCTTTGTAGTATTTATGCTTTGATGAAAATGTGACAAACCATTTTAGAAAAATTGATTGTTTAACGCTTGTGTCTGATACAAAGCATCTAAAATTCATAATGCTCAGTTTCATAAATATGCACTTTTTAAATTGGATTAATTATTTCAAAGTGTTTTTAACTCCAGGGTAGATATCTTGATACTTTAAAGTTTTTTCTTTAAATTTCTGTTAATATTGAGAAATCATCAAGTGAAGATTTTTTTTTATTGTCTGGTAACCTTATTCTGTAGAAAAAAATTGATTTGTGTGTAGAAAATAATTTTATGGGATAGTTATAATATTTGGTGGGAATTTAAATTTAAGAACATGTGTGTGGAATTTTTTCACCTTTTGAGTTCCTGAAAAAAACCTGTCAATTGTCTACCTTCTCAGTTCCATCTAAGAGGCTGGAAGAAGGAAGCTTGGTTTTATTTGTTCATTGTAAAATGTACCGAGTTTAGATGAGTCCTGTGAGAGAATACCAGACTGCAGATTTTACACCATCTGTAGCACTTTTTTCGTCTGCACAGTGAGCTTTAATTTAGGATCTGTTCTTGAGCTGGCTAGCTGACTGCAGGTTGTATCTTCCCAGAATTCCGTTGAAGGAAATGGAGATTTACACAGGGATGTAAAAGTTTTCAGTTTTGAATCGTAACACTAACAGGTTAGTGATTAGCTTCTCTTGACCTAAACTCCTGTTGTGAAGTACTGGTTTTGTGTTAAGCACCATTTAAAGGGGCAGTAGGTGTACTTTTAAGCCAGACTTGATTATGCAGTATATATTGTATTTTGGATGTGCAAACACAACACATACTCAAGTCTAATCCAGGGTACCCTGTTACAGATCCAGGAGTGGCAGATGTAGCTAAGAGGTTCCTGCTCTTCTTTGTAGAGGGGTACTGTTTCTTAGCTGTGCTGATTTTCAAAGGTATATGGAGCTACACTTTTTAAATAGTCTTTATTATTTCTTTCTTATTAAAACTGTGTGACATGTGCATTCTTTTAAACACATAATTTCACAAATCTGCTTCAGCGTGTGGCCAGAGCTAAAGGGGTGCGCACCTCCAGTGAGAGCCAAGGAAGGGTGGAGCCTTATAAAAATAGGAGCAAGTGGGATCGTAAAATGTAGCCACTGTCTTTTTTTGTATAGACTAGTTGCACAGGATTTGCAAATATTATTTCTGCCACTCTTACAGCTTTGTTATTGAAGGAAGGGGATCTCTCGTAGGGAACTGTGTGTACAAATGACTAAGAAAATATTTTAAATGAGACTACAGAAGAATAGCAGCTTTTTCTGATTGCTAGGTTATTAAATGCTGCCTTTCAAATTTATCTTATCAACTTGGGTTTGTACTATTTTTGATTGTCCTTTTTGTTTTTCTGATTTGGGGAGCCTGTTCAATGATGACTCGGAAAATTTGTATTGTATCACTTTCTTTTAGTATCTTTGTTAGTAATTTGATGGAGGCACCTAAACAACACCTCAGGTATTTATAAGTGTAGTTGGTTGAGATCCTGGAAGGCAAAATACAGACAGCCTGGAAAGGAATGGAGGGGAAAAAAGTCTAGTAAGTGCTTCAGTACCCCACAGCCAAGGATCAATTATTAGACACCTGGCAACCTGCTGAGTGCTTTCCTGGTCACCCCCAGGGAGCTGGAGGGAAGCCAGGCTCAGGCAAAGAGCCCAGATTGCTAGCAAATTCCTGGTGAGGTGGCAGGTCTGAGGATGTTCTGAGAAGTCAGTTTGGTGAGTCAGAGACCAGATCAGTGGGGTACATGGACAAGTGTGGGCCAGGTTCAAATGTATCATGTGATTTAGGTTGGAAGGTACCATAAAGATCATCTAGGTACAATGTTTCCCTTTTTTCAGTCAGCTGGAACTTTGCTTGATTGCCTTGACTTTTCGAATATTACAGAGAATGGCTGTGCAAATACATCAACCAACTCCCTCAGGACTCCAGGAGGCACCTTATCAGGTGTCGTGGACTTATGTACAGTCAGTTTCCTCAGGTGATCGTGAATCTGATCTTCCCTTACAGCAGAAGGGACTTTGTTCCTCTAGTTTCTGTCTTGTAGACCATCCATTCAAGAAGTGTGGGAAGAGAGGTTGCAAGCCAAGACTGAGGCAAAAAAATTGTTGAGTACCTTAGCCTTCTCCTCATCTGTTGTTACCAGTTTACCAGCCTTGTTTAGTGGGTGTGTACACCTTCTTTGACCTTCCTTTTGTGGTTAATATACCTATAGATGTTGTTCTTGTTATTCTTTGCATCCCTTGCCAAGTTCCGCTCCAGCTTCACCATGGCCTTTCTCATCCCATTCCTTCACAACTGGACTGCATCTTTACAGTCTTCCCAGGATGCCTGTCCTTGCTTCTGCCTGTGCATTTACGTCTTGCCCTTTAGTTTTACCAGCAGTCCCTTCTCATCCTTGCTGGACTCTTGCCTTCCTTGCCAGACTTCTTGTGCCTGGGGATCATTAGCTCCTGTGCTCTGTGGAGGACATCTGTACAGATTGCCAGCTCTGTTGCTCTCCCTTGTCCCTGAGGGCGGTTTCCCTGGGGTTCGTACTGGCTAGCTCCAGAGGCCTAACTTCACTGCTCACCAGACTCACAGCCCTCAGGACTGCAAACTCCACCAGTGTGTAATCACTGTAGCCCAGGTAAAGGTCTGAGGCTTATTTGAGCTTTCTTGCATGCATCTTCCCTGCAGTCTGGACCAAGATTAGAGAGCTGCCCTGTACCGGGGAGGGAGCTATGGGGCCACCTCTGTGTTGAGTAAGCAGAAGTAGATACTACAGCGAAGGGTAGAAGAGTGGCAGCAGAACAGCCCAAATGATCTGGAGCAGTGGAGTGGTGGGCAGGGGTGTATCTGTGAGCTAGAGAAATGGAAATTGCATACTGTGGTCAGTCCCAAGTTGTAGAGAAATCTCTCTCCTGATGGCGGAACAGTCTTAATACATGAAGCATGCAGGAGAGAATTGCTTTTTCCTGTAATCCTCATAATTCATGCTTCTATGAAGATATTGTTTGCAGTGACTTTTGACCAGACTTGTTTGAGCAGCTTGCTTAGGTCCATTACCTTGTCAGGGAGTAGACCAGAACACATCTGTGTGACAAACCATTTCTAAGAACCTAACCTCTCTTTACCGCTCTCGTTGTGTTTTCTGCTACCCAGGATGATCTGTAGCCTCGTCTAGCTTCTGTGGACTGTGAATGATGGTGTGCAAACAGTATGCACTCTTTCAAATGTCATTATAACTTAACTAAATCTGTGATATTACTGACTACTACCGTAACAGGCCTCCTAACAGGCGTTTCATCTTTCCTGTAGACTGCTTGGACTTACTCTCTTCCCAAAAGTCCTTCAGGAGCAGACATGAGACTGCCATTCAGGTAATGGCAACCCACACCACCAGTCTTTCTCCATTATATGTTCTTTAGTACTCACTGGAAAGGTGATGGACCTAAGGAAGCTGCTCATCCACAGCAGACTACTCATGGCCACTCACAAATTTTCCTATTAAAAGCCATCTAGGATCCATCTGTGCTAGAAGCAGCCCTCTCCTTGGTTGTCCTGTGAAGCACTGGAAGATGAACACCTGCTGCTATAGCATGTTTTATCTCAGAAAATGACATTTCTAGGATGTGTCATCTCTTCTCCACAAATACAGACCAAAAACTGATTTGTTGATGTGGTAGAGGAGAGGTTGCAATGTGTGACTATTCCCAGCTGCTGGAATAATCTGTTCAGCTGCACAGTTTGAACAATGTTCCTTGAAGTTCCTTTTAGTCCTATCTTTTGATTTTTTTTCAATTGCCCTTTTTTTTTTTTGAGGTAAAAAAGGAGACATGTCAGTTTTAAAAACACAGTATTTTCACAGACAGCCTTTACTTAGCAAGAAGAGATTAATCAGTCATTACCCTAATTTGCTTTCTGTTGGTGTATATACCATTGCAAGCAAAGGAGCAACTACCTTGAAACCTGCTTGCTTGTTCTGTAGTTCTGCCAAACTATATGTGATTAGAGGTGGTTATGCAGGTGGTTAGGGTTTATCTGTCCAAAAATCTCTTGCTCTCTGCATAAGTCTGTGGTTCCTTGAGAGACGCTAAACCAGAGCAAATTCTTCGTCTTCTCCTCCCCTGTACCCCACCTCCAAAAAAGAGAAAAAGAAAAAGAAAAATGGTTGGGCTGGAGGTAAACCAATCAAGCAAAGAGCGAAATGGAAAATATGAGTGTTAGTGATGTGCTATTCTGGGCAGGAGATAATGGCTGGATCACTGCTTGCCCTAATTATGGTATAATGTCCTAGTAGAATAAGACCCCAGAAGTTCATAATCCAAATGATCAGAAGCTCATGGAAAGGAGTATCAGGAAGGTTTATAATTATCCTCAGAATATCTATAATGAACAGGGCTTCTGATGCTGTGCTTACATTGGGAGTCAGGTTCTGCTCAGCTGTTTGCTCAGTGTGATGTTTCTGCTCTTGGTCTTTCTTACCCTGGTGGGTGACTAGTGTTAGAGCTCTGCAGGGCACTGGGTGCTGTGACTTTGATTCTTTAAACAAGATCTTCTCTACAGCTAATCCTCAATGATTATAATAACTAGTTTGCTCCCCTGGCAAAATTGGATTATAGCACAGAGATCAGGTTGTATTAAAGAAGTCGATCTATTTCTGTACACTATTTGTGTACACTGTACACAGAAGAAACTGTAGTGTTGGAAAACTGTATTGCTTCATATGTTTTTCCTGTGATGTTCCCTGTGCAAAATTATTTGTTTTAATAATACAAGCCACCTCACATTATTTCTCAGGATTGTAATCTGCAAAATCATATAAGTATTACTTGTATGCCTTGACATAAATTTTACATAAATCAAGGTTTTTCTATAAAAATATATTTTACAGTATAAGGACAATACTTATTCTTCCAAAAAAATATTTATCAGTGTTACCAGTAGGGTGAAGTGCTGGAGACATAGTAATTTCAGTTACTGGCTTTATACAAATGAAGTACAGGCAATGCGTTCATCATTGTCCCATTCATTTTTCAGTCCAGTCCTGACAGAACATCTGTCATGAGCAAGACTGTGCTGTAATTTCATACTTTGTTCAATCTTTGAATTTGTTTCCAATATTTAATATTACCAATGTACATGCCAATATTGATAATAAAATTGGACTGAAGGTGCTGAAATTCTTTCAGTCTAAAAAAATGGAATTTTTTATGAGATGATGTGAACTTTATTAATTTAGTTTGGATTATGGCTTTTTACCCTGTAACTTATTCAGAACCTTTTTTATTTGGCCAAGCAATGACTTGGGACCCAATAACTTATTGCCTCTCCATAAGTGATAAGTCAGCATAGTGCAGAAGTTGCAGTATTGCTAGTTTTTGTAATTGTTCTACAGATTGAGCAATTTGGTGTAGTAATGGTTTGCATGTCCATGGCAGCAGATAAGATTTTTGATTGAGGACCTCAGCTTCCTTTAAGATAGTAAGTTTCTAGCTGCCTTGGTTACAGAAAAGTTGGAAAACATGCCTGAATGTGTTCAAAACACATAGTATCAAGTGACAGACGGACGTAATTTATTTTTTTAAAAAACTAATGAGCCATGGAGACAGAAAGATGACCTTTGAACACTTGTGGCTGCCAGTGTTGGCGTGTAGGCGTTTTAGCCTTTCTGCTGGCTTTCACACACATGCCATTTCTACTGAGTTAGAGAACTCTATGTGGTTTTGGCAGCAAAAGCTTTTCCACTGTGTTTAGCTTCTCTTTTGGTCTGATTTAAGCTTATATGTGTTCATTTATGATATAAACATATTCCTTTCCTGCTCTTCTTAAAATCCCTTTTTGACCTATGTGTAAAAGCTCCCTTTTAGGACATTGTAGAAGGTGGTTCTGTGATTAAGACCTGTGATGTTTATCTTAAGTGTGTAATTGTGATTTAAAAGAAGTGCACCTCTACGTACTGCAGAGAGGAGGTCTAAAATTTTCATCATTAGAACTCTCTTAGGCACTGGGTGAGAGTTGGCAGAGTTGTTCCACTCCAAGCAGTTTAAAAACACTGGTTTCATGTTGCAGACTTCCATGGGACTTTTTGTCACTATTAATGTTTGCACTTGTCAAATGGAACAAAACACAATAGGAGAGGAGGCTGTAAGCACCTAAAAAAGTAGGTCAATGGGCCAGCAGGTTATTTGGCCAGACAAGAACGAGTGGCTTCATTGAATCATGCTGTAATTGTTTTTCTCCTGTTGGCAGATTGTTCTGCTATGCTTTAACTTCCTATGTTAATATTTGCATCTGTATTTTAACCACTTGAGAACCTCTGTTAGGTGCAGGAGAAGGCACTTAACTTTTCAAATCAAATAAGTGATAATTCTGGTGTTTTCCATAAAAATCATTAATGAATTTAAGAGTAGCATAACCTTAGTTTATAGATCTCAGCTTCCTTTTTAGAATTTAATATACTTTAAAATAAAATTTTTCAGAAATGGAAGAAGTACATGTTATAGTGAATTTGTTTTATTTTAGGACCAGTAAGCAAGGCAGATGGAAACAGGATAAAGATGAGGGGAAAAAACCTGGTTTCATGTAGCTTAAAAATGTAGAAAGTGGCATGGTTCAAGAGAAGTAACTATAAATGAAATGTAATGGTATAAAAGAGACTAGAAGTAGGCAATAACTTATGTCAGTGCAGAGTCTTTGTATGGAAGAAGTGCAGTTGTGAAGCAAGTTTGGGATACATTCCAGGAATTGAAGTGAGTTTTGAAAGAAAGAGTTAATGGCTGTGTTTGAGGGAGAGGCAACTGGGCGACTTTGCTAGTTGTCAGCAGGAGCAGCATTCTACACATTCTGGAGTCCTGAGAATAAGTTTTGGAGATATAGAGAGGAGAGGATGTAACAGAGAAAGCCAGAAGAGACCCTAATATGAACTTCAGTGAAAAGGTGTTTAAATAATGGTGTATAAATATAGTTTGAAGGTAGCAAGTGGAAGTGAAGATGTAGATGGTACAAGTGATACCAAATTCAAAAGTGAAAAGGACATTAAGACTAAAAATAGGCATAAAATGATAGCTTAAAGCCAAGATGAAACAGTGTCAGAATATCCTGCTTATCAAGAAGAACTTTAAAGCAGGGTCAATTCAGATAGTGAAATACTTGAGATATTTTTGATAAGCAGAATATTGCATTTAGAGATTACTCTTGTTAAAGGAATTACTTGTCTTTCTTAAAAAATTAAGAAGTAGATTGTTTTTAAACTCATTAATTTTAAAGCTTTCCTTTGTTATTTTTTGACAGTTCGGAATTTATTTTCTGCAGAAGAGGATACATCTAACTCCACATTGTGCTTCACAGGAACCAGGTGTCATCCCTAAACCTCATACTTTAACAAGTCCCAAAGTGTAAAAGGTAAAACTATGTTCTTACAATTAATAAGGTTCCCATGGCTTTCAGTTATCAACACAGATGGGCTGAGTAGCAGTGTTAAGTAGTGTCTTTTGTTCTCCAGGACATGACTGAATCTGAATCTTAGAAATAGACATAGTCCTTTATTTATCTAGTGTTTACTTTCAGCTTGACTGGTTTTGGTGGAATTATCTCTGCAGTCTTTTCCTTGGCATGTATAAGTACTGAGAGTCTTCAGTGCCTTGCAAATTTGGGTGCAGACATAAGAGTCAGACCTTGAAAGATGAGAAACAAGTGTGCTACAGGTGCATTTCCTGTACTTTTCAGTACTTTAAACTATTTGTCTTGGATACCAGATCTAGGTTGCCAGTTCTGACATGGGATCTGTATATTGTAATGAATGATTTTGTTGAATTCTGAGCATTGAGTGCTCTGTTAAAGTGAAAATACTGGCTTTTAAATTCTGATTCTGCATAACGAAGATGTCAGTTATGTCACAAGTGAAAGTTTTCTGTATTTAGCTGTACAGGTATTTTTCTTCTGCAGATTAAGGAAAGTGTATAATTTGTCCTACAGAATTTCATACTGCTCTTGATCCCTATGATTTTAGGTACCATTTTTATATAAAAATTAACACAGGGCTAGAAGTGTAATTAGTGCATAGCTGTATTAGTGCTTACCATGTAAGCTAAATGAAAACAAGTTTATTGCTTTTGTCTTGATTTTAAACTTAGTTCCATGCCAGTCATGATAGGTAGCTTTTACTGCTGAGCAACCTGTCTGTTGTTGCACACTTTTGACAAAAATTCAAACGGACTCTTCTTCATAATTTACTTTTCTCATGCCGTTTATGGCTGGTTTTCAAATGTTACAACTCTGTTACTTGGCCAACTAATTTGGGAAATTTAATTTGTCAGTATGGCTGATGCAATTGTTATTTTGAAGAATTGGAGGGAAGAAGTGATTTGCTGCCAGTGTGTCTTCGTAGCACTAGATTTTGGAGAGTGAAGGCAAGACAAAAGTGGTCCATACTAATTGAAGAAGCGGGGGCATTTGGGCAAAAACACCAGCATGCCTTGTGATGTGCCTTGAAAGAGATTGTGCTGGGAACATATATGGGAACAGCTTTCCCATATACTTTCCTGCTGCACTCAAGTTGTGAAACTTTGTGGTGAAAAATGCTATTCTTGTGAAGGAAATCCACACAGTATGTGGCTGTTGTAGATTCAGAGGCAATTTGGTTGAATCACAAGCTTTCTTCCTCAGCTCCCTCATCATGCATTTGCTGCCATATTTGTTGTGGTATTGACACTGCACGTTCCACTGGTTTTAGTACTCTCAGAAACAAACAAATCCTTCTCAGAAAATATTGAGTCACTAAATGGACTAAGATCAACTTCTTGGAAATAAATGTAGTGCCTTTTTACTATTAAGTTTGTAGCCTATTAAAAATTCCTGATGATCTGCAAGTTCAGCTCATATAAAATTTGCTGCATGCAGTTGTTTCCTAATCACTGCCAGTGTTACAATCTTGCTGCTCTATTTTAGCAGCCTCTGACAACTGACCCTTTAATATGAAAGGAAAAGGTTTAATTCTATTGTTTAATGTTTGACTTCAGCCTTTTCATAACCTGTGTTATATTCCTTCTCTCACTAGTAATATTTCATTCACATTCTTAATTCAAAGTCAAATGCGCATCTGAAAAACCAAAAACTTCGTGTCTTGAGTAAGTGACTGCTTGAAGAAATGGTCAGATTAACTTTCTCACAGTACAGAGATCACTTTCTAATTGGTATCTTACTGTTATCTTTTCACGTGTATGTGATAACAATGCGCTCTAGAAAAAATGCAGTAAGAATAAATTATAGTTGTAAAGAGCTATATCCCAAATGCTTTCTGTTTGCACTGTTTCAAAATAGAGTGTACTCCTACCTGTATTTCACATCTGTTGAGCCTTCAAACTTATGAGGGTTCTTTAGGAAAAAGTTAAAATAAAAATGAAAAGCTGTATCTGAATTCAGAGTCATAAAAAGGTTTCTATTTGTTTAGTACAGACTTATTTACTGTAGTCTTTGATAATGTTCTCTTGAACCCTGTCATGTAAAATGAGCTATTAAGGCCCAGGTTATGATGGTAATGGAGACTACTTCAGAGAAGATAGGAGGGCAGAGCAGAAGGTTGGAAGAGAGGGGAAGATAAGGAACAGCTTATAGAGCACATGAAAACATCAGTATGCTCTAATGAAGAGCACATTTTTTTCCCTCAGTCACAGTTTGATATTTTTTCTTCTCTTATAGGCAAGCGTACAAATGTCTACCACAAGACTAAAGTGTGATGTGTTATGTTTTTTACCATAAGCACCCATAAAATGAGCTCCATTGCAGACAGGTATGTTAATAGATATGGAGAGTTTTGGGAGAATTACTGTTCAGTTCTTTCCTTAATAGTCTTTTTTGTATGGTTAATACATTTAGATGTTAATTTATGCAAAAATTAAGGAGTGAGGTTTTGGCTATTTTTGACAAAGTTAATTTGGTAGTTGTTAGATGTGTCATTTTGTAGTCACTGAAAATAGTGATTTCGATTGCATGAGGTTAATATTAAAATGCACTATTTGTTTTCAGCCATGGGACAAACATCTGTGCAAGTTGAGCTGATTTTTAGTGTTTACTTGAACTTTCAATTTTTTTAGTACTTCAGTTTTTGATTAAGAAAAGCAAATACATTTAAATGATTAGTGTTGCTGTAGATGATAGTAGTGTGACCTGCTAACCTATTTCAAGGCAAAAGTAATAGCTGAGGCATGTTTTCTACTTGATTCCTTGTGCTGCACTCTCTTAGCAGCTTAGGTGAACATCTGTACTTAATGTCCTGTGTATTACCATTTTTGAGACTTTGGGAAATGAAACTTGCATCTAATTTACGTCAATGGCAAAAAATAAGAATAAAAACAATGGGTAAAACTTCTATAATGCTTGTCTAACTTATCACTTCTAGTGAAGTTTTTTGGCATCTCACTGAAACTTCAGCCTTTTGAATATATTGTTTCTAAAAGCTTGATGTTTATGTAGTAGCATACAATATAGTAACTTCCTAACATCACTGCTTATCATAATGTGCAGTACAATTGCCTGATGGTTTATGAATCAGAGAGATGAGGTAAGCTTTTTGGAAAGGTTGCTTTGCTTAAGGAAAGGAAACATTAGGATAAGAAATTCCCAAGGATAGACACACAGAGGTTGATGTGGACAGCACTAAATAGACTGAAAGCAGGGAGAAGTTCGAGTAATAACATGTGAAAGTCCATTATACAGCAGTTTTGGAAAACAGAAGAACAGTTTTGACTTGACTTTCAAAGCAAAAGGAAGTGTAACAAAGGAATTGTATGAAGGATACTGAGGCATCTTCAAAGGAAAGCACATTCTTATTTTGGTATTTTAACACCTCTTTAGCAGTAGATTGGCAGTTGTCAAGCTAAGAAATTTATGTGATAATTACTGAGGAAGCAAATATAATGAATAGTTACTGTTTAACATTGATATTAATTGTATATTTATGAAATTACATATGTGAATGAAGTATAGCACATTCCCTAGCTCTCTTCCACTAATAATACTTCAGAATTTAAGAAAAATACATTTTCAGTAATTAGAATAGAAATTGCCAATAAGTAAAAATGAATTACATATGTCCTCTCCCATGTTTTCAAAAGGGTAAGGTAATGCAAATAACCAAGAAGATAAAAAACCAAAATGAAGCAGTGTTCAATTAAGTGTTTGCATAGGGCTGTAAGTTCTTACGAGAAACAGTCTGAGAATCCCTTGAGTTGTGTCAGAAATGTAAGGTTTTTTGCTTTTTCTTTAGTAAATGCAAGCAGAACATAGAAGACTTAGCTTCAGGTTACTGATGACGGTCCTTGTGAGACATCACAGTAAAACAGTTCCTTGCTTTCTTGATGTAATGGAGATGATGATGATGAACAGTCAGCTCTTTCCCCTTCCCCTTTCTTTGTGATTGAACTTCAAAGGAGAGGAATTTTCACTCCAACATTTATTTATTTTTGTTTCTTTCAGAAATGACGGAAGCATTTTTGATGGGCTGGTGGAAGAAGATGACAAAGATAAAGCAAAAAGGTAAGTTTCAAAGTTATTTAAAGCTAAGAAATGTCCTATACTTGTGTGCTTTAACTTACCAGTGTGATTTCGAAACAATAAAAATGTTACTCTTGTATAAATAAACATATTACTCAACAGCATTTCTTCTACTGTTATTTTTCAGATATATCGTGTATTTATAATTGTGGTTCAGTTGTTTGTGTTTTGTAAGAGGGTGCTTTATTCCTAAGGCTTTGCTGCACTGTTCCTTAAGGAGGAAGCCATTCTTCAAAAATGGTGTCTGAGATCCGGAGTAGGTGTTTTTGTGACAGTTATCACAGCAGAAATTCTTAAAGGGCTGTTTGCATCAGGAGCCTGGCAGTAGTATGCAGTGTATAAGAAAGTCTCATAGTTGTTATAAAACATTTTCTGGTTTGCTTTTCAGAGTGTCTAGAAACAAGTCCGAAAAGAAACGTCGAGATCAATTTAATGTACTTATCAAAGAGTTGGGTTCCATGCTTCCAGGTAATGCTCGGAAGATGGATAAGTCCACTGTGCTGCAGAAGAGCATTGACTTTTTACGGAAGCACAAAGGTAATTATTTGTAACAATAAACATTATTTATAAATTCCTAATTTTTAAAGTGATACTCAATTATTACATAAAATATTAAAAATTTTGTAGCTCCTTTAAGGAATTTGTCAAAAAAATGTGAAGCACTTCTGGAGAAAGATATTCTTAAGATCATCTAGGTAGCAGAGATGTAACTGTGTTTCTGCTAATACTTAGCAAAAGCCAGTACTATTTTTTTTGTCCCATAATTCTCTTTGTGAAACATGAAATGTGTTTCACAAAGAGAAGTTTTATTTTTGAAATAACCTCAAAGTTTTTTGTTCTGGACAGAAATTGGTGCAAATGGCTGAAGTTTTGCTTCACAGGAAAACTGCTGATCCATTTTAGTGGAAATACTTGCTGGAAATACTTATTTGGATATTTAGATAAGCCTGGTTTGAACAGCTGGTTTGTCTCTCCAGGTTCTACATGAAACGAGATAAATCACTGAAAAGCTAGTCCAAGAGAGGTTAATGCTCCTTCTCTTTGTGTCAGGTGCCTACACAACTGGCTGCTTAAACAAAGATAAGGCGATAGGGCATTGTGGTTTCCAGCAGTGTTACTGGGTTGGTTGCTTGATGAGGGAAGGTGAAATACAGGGGGCATAGAGACCAGGAGTTATGGGCATTTTGGCTTTTTTTTTTTTTTTTTTCCTCCTTTCAGCTGGGAAAAAAATGCCAGAAAATCTGTAAATACTTTCAGCTAAACTTTTAAAGTTTTAAGATAATACGCATGGATGTATAAGCCACTGTGTGTGTGTTGTTCTTTAAAGGTCATGTGAAATGTCAAAACAATCAATGTCCTTGAACATCTTTGCTGTGCTTTGTTCCTCTGGCTGTTTGCGTCAGCTGACAGTGGGATATACCCATATATGTTGTACTGAAGTTTGTTACAGGTTATTTCTGTCATGAAAAAAATTCTTCCACCAAGAGTACACTTATTTATGGCTGTTAGATATTATATATATAAAAAATCTCTGTTCCTGCTCCTACACTTGTTCTTAATATGGCACCTTGTGGTTCACACTGCAAAAACAAGATTAGAAACTGAAGAAAATTGACTCTTTTGCTAATTAACCCATTTCCTTGGGTAATTTCTGAGAATGCGTGCTAACTAGAAAGCAGTAGGGTCAAAAAAAGTAACTATAAGGTTCTAAAATAAGTAAAGCTATTAAGTGGATGAATAGTTATGTATTTATCAATAGTATGTGTGTCAGTTTAAGGTATGAAAAATGTTTTTCCATACCCTGGCATGTCTCTTCCATTAGTGTTATGTTTCCAGAAACACCAAATGTGTACTGAACATTGCCGTTAAAATTGTAAACATAATTTAAATTAAAAAGGAGGGTGGTATAATTCGTATGAGAATTCATAGGTTTGGGGTTTTTTTTTCCAATTATATATTGATTATGCTGTTTTAATTTTCTGAGATAGATTTGTCTCATAACAAAAGAGAAGCAGTAGGAGGGCTCCTCTTCTGTAAAAGCCTGTTTTTCAGGTTATAAGGCCTTTGTGAAAATTGGTTCCGTTTCAAAATTACTTTATCTTGTATTGGTGATTCCTGACATAAAATATAGAATGCAGAACAAGCATGTATCAGCCAGCCAGCAGTCATATTTTTTTCCTCGAAGTGCTGAGATTTTTTTTTTTTTTTTTGAATAAAGGGGCAAAAAGCAGCTTTGGAGATGGATGCCTTTTAGGGCATGGCACTTTTGTCCCTCACTTGGTGTGACAGAATGCAGCTCTGTGTGACTGCACATACCATATTAAGGTCCCTAAAGCTCTGGCTGCCAGTGCTTACTAGCATTGCCGTACAGCGTTTTACATTAAAATGTTTTTGGACAAAATGTTGGTAAAGTTCAGAAGAATATTTTATCTCTTGAAGTGCTTGGATATGTTGCAATAAGGCTGTATGACCTAGAATAAATGGATTGTTCACCACTGAGTAGCTGCTTTATGATTGAAATCCTACTATGTTCAGCCACCAGGATTTAACTGCATTGCTTCTGGTTCTTCCTGGACTATTTCCACATTATCCAAGCTTGGTACTCTGGCAACAGCTCCAGATGAACGATCTGAGTTGGTTATTGGCCAATGTGAATTTGGCTTCTCACTGGGAAAATACAGGAGGCTAAACACACTGACATTGTATCACTGGGAGCTTCTCTTTGACTAGTACTGCCTGTCATCTTTCACTGAATTTGTAAACAAATTTTTTAAAATTAGTAAATACTGAAGAATTTAGGTGCCTATAATTGCAGGTAGTAGACTGCTACTCCTACAACCCACAGATAAATGGTACAGATCTTGGCTGGGCTGGCAATTTGTTTTGAGAATTCTCAGTGCTGGTGTAGAGTTGTTTCAGATACAGAACTTGAAAACTGAAGTTTAATGTGCAAGTTTGGTTATGCTCCTCTATCTGGTATCTAGCTCAGGAATGTGACCTTACTGCCATTTATCTTTGAGTGCAACCTCCTGCCAGAACTTCTAGGCATTTCTCTGAAGTTACCAAGTGAAACAGGTTCTTTCTGTTACTTTGGCTCTGTTTGCCAGTATCATACTTGCTCTAATTATGGAAAATGTAAAAGAACACCTGTACTTGTGATAAGATATTTCAGAATGGTTTGTTAAAGACATGAACTTCAGCTTTTATTTAACATAAATCTGTTCTAATGCAAAAGACAGTCTTTTTAGTTCTGAAGTAGGGTGGTTATAAGGGCCAGAATGAGCCAATGAATCAGACTTTTCCAGTTTAAAGTGAAGATTATCTGTGTACTGTGGAATGAATGCACTAAGTTCCTGGAATTTTGCCTCCACTTTGGTGGCAGAGCTTTTCATTTTCATGTCCTTTGACTTGCCCCTCGGTGTTCAGTATCTTTGTTCTGACTGAAAAGCTACATTTGGGGTTATACTTAGGTTTTCTTTATTCTCCAGCCCACTCTTTCTGCCTTGTCATACCATTACAAAACAGATTGCAAAAGATGAATTTATATGTTTTGTGAGATCTGATAATTGGAAGGTCTTATTTGTTGATATTTTTTTCACCTCTTCTTGCAGCTTTCTGATTTTGGCCAGTTTCTTGCATGACGTTGCTGTTGTTTGCTGTTCTTTTAGTTAAGTCTAAAGCTCTTTTGTGAAGTTTTCCCCCTTCAGTGTGGTAAACAAAACTACAAACTGCTCCATCCCTTTGCATATTTAATTCAGTTCCAGGTCTTCTGGCTCTTTGAGCCATGTGAGCTGACTCTAGCTTATGATCTTTGTACAGACTTGTCCTTTAAAAATCATAAACCCCAAAGAATTGGTTTGGTTCTTTCGATTTGTCTAAATACTTGATTACTTGTCCAAGGTTGTTATTACAACCAGTACTTCTGTGATGCTCTTGTTATTCATCAAAACTGAAGTGCAGTGAGGTCCTGCTTCTTGTTGTTTCAGTTATCAGTTGATAAGGAAGCATCACTTTCAGAACCGGGGGTCAGGCTTTGCTTGGCAGCTGTTGATTCTATCACCTCTGTATGGAAGTTAATCTATATATTTCTCAACTTCTGCAGGAATCTTTACTCAAAATTCACCTATGTCAAAATTCATCTATGTGTCTGTAACAGACAGGAATTCTAGAGTGGAGTCTGTCATACAGCTCTTAAGAATCTTTGTTGAAAAACTACTCTTTTTAAATGTAACCAGAAAAGAGCAGGAAAAAGAGAAAGGACAATGACAATTTTTAGTGCACAGGTTAGAATGACAAGGATTGGCCAAGATACTTGAGGATTAGCTGTTTTAATGACATAAACTGATCAGGAATTTTGGCTTTCTAAATCTTTGTAAACAACGCTCTTAATAGTCTCAGGGGAAAGAGTATTCTTTCATCATCAAAATCTATTACTGACTGTCATTAACGTCAGTATTACCTTGAAGTCTGGCAGGACTGTAGCAACAAATTGGTTGAAGGAAGAGAAGACAAATTTAATTATGACATGGGAGAAGACATTTATTTTCTTTTTACAGAACAACTTCATATGTAGTGAATGAACAACAGAGGAGACTGGGGAACTTTCTGCTGTTTCTTAACTATGAATATGTAGCTTAGGGGAAAAATAGTGGCTTTTGGAAGTACGAATCCTTATACTGTGCATGTGTTTGATTGTAGAAATTACTGCACAATCAGATGCCAGTGAAATTCGACAGGACTGGAAACCGACATTCCTTAGTAATGAAGAGTTCACACAGTTAATGTTAGAGGTACATTATTTCTGTTTTTCTGGGAGTAGAATAATTCCTTGCTGGATGTCATTCCATTATGAAATTTTTCAGTTTGATGACATATGTTTTTATTCTCATATTTTAGTTGTAGCTGTATGTTTTCATGAAGATAAACGGTCAAAATTCCTATGTATGCGGAGTTTCAGAATTTTGTTTCAGAAAAGCAGCTTTGCTTTGAACTACATTTTCAATTAAATAAATATAATAACAGAGCAAGTTTGTAAATTAACATGTTTACTGTCAAAGTGGGTATTTTAAATTGTCAACATAAGGAAGATGCTAGAGAAAGAATTATTATGCATAGATTAAAATTCTAGTTATGAAAAAGGCTCAACATATCCATGTAACTTGGGTGCAATAAGTAAGTTTTTAATTTCTTTACCTGCTATGCTTTCCAAAACTGGTTGAGAGCGTTACTTTGCTGAAGATTACATGAATAGTTGCAAAACTACTAGAAAGAAACTTTTAAGTATAAGCTATTATTTCATTGAAAATGAGCATAAGTCATTTATATCTTGTTAGTGAAACAATTTTTAATAACAGTTAAATGAAAAATACTACAAATTAACAAAGACGTTTTAATTTTTGTTCCATAGTTAAACCTTTGCTTTGATGTACAGATATAAAAAATTAAAAGTTGTGGGTTTTGGTATTTAAAAAATTTTTTAAAAAGTCCTCTGATACAAGTGTTTTTTTCAAAGATGTGAGCTTTGAAATTTCCTGTTTAGAAATACAGTTCTGTTGTGCTTTTGATCGTAGCTTTCAATTGAAACATTGTGTTGTATTCAAAGGAAAGTAGTTTGAGTTCAGTAGAAGATAGGGCAGTCAAAACTGTATCTCACAGATTTCAAGTCTCAATAAAATCTCACTACAAGCTTCTTCCATTGAGATTGGGAATGTTGAGATTTTTAAATACTAAAATTCATTGGTTTTGCTGGCTCTTTTACTTGTTCTTCTTATAGTTTTCCCACATCTTCGTTTTGTCTCTAGCTCATTTTTATGAGTTTTCTGAGGTCTAAAATGGTGACAGAATTAAAAATAACAGGCAGGCAGAGTGGGAGTTGGGGAAAACAGTGGCTGTCTATATATGTACTTGCTTCTGAAACCACAGATTATTTAATGACAGAACAGTATGGGAATTGTAATGGTTTTAGTGTAAAAACAAGATTAAGGATTTTCAGTAGGGGAAGACATTCCTATTTCTGTAATAAACTAAACTAAAATTGGTCTTCATTATTTTCTGTATTGAATATAGCTTAACATTTTTAGTATGCTGTTTCTTTTTTATTTAACTGCCCGTTATGTTTAATTTCAGGCTCTTGATGGTTTTTTTTTAGCAATTATGACAGATGGAAATATAATATATGTGTCTGAAAGTATAACTCCCTTACTTGAACATTTACCAGTAAGTAACAAATTGCTTTCAGTAACATACTAGTTTGTCTATGGTTGGTTGGTGTTCTGATATGAGTACTGATTAATTTTTGGCATTATAGGACAGATGTATGCTTTGTTTTAGTGTTTCTGTTTTTTCTTCAGCACAACTCCTCCCTACTGGTCTGTCTTCTATATTAAACATTTCCTTTGGAAATGCAGAATGCAGTTGTCACTCTGTTGGAAAGAATTATGAAGTGCCTGGCATCAGTTTCAATGTAACTGAAGTAACACAGTTGATTGCAGAGGACCCTTTAGAGTTCACAGCCTCTACATGAGTCAGAAGAGTATTACTAAAGATCTAAATAATTGACATTTTTTAACTACTTTTTTATTTCTTTCTTGACAACACACTGATAAATACATTGCCGCTGGTTCTGCTTTTTAAGTTCAGTATATACTTTTGGGTTTATCACATTCACTCATCTTTATCTGGGTGAGATTTGCTCACTGGTACATGTAACATTCATTTAAGTTTTTAAAGTTACCTTTGAATAATGTTATTCTGAAGGGAGGCAAATTAATAAGTGCAAACAATTGATGAGTTAAATCAAGTGCTTTTCTAGAAGAGAAGGACAGGTTCTTGTTAAATGTTAGTTGTCTGACTGCGGTAAGAGACAAAATAAATTCTCTTAAAGTATGCATGATAACAGTCTGAGAATTTTTTAAATGGGCAGGTAATTGTGATTTTTACTTTTTCTTTTAGTAGAATTTGACAGGTTCTCAGAGGCACATATGTTCTTGGCTCTTAGGTGTGATTTATGAATTCTAAACATACATTTTATGATTCCTCTCTTTTGAATACTTAACCAAATGAAATTTATGCATATCATCAGCTGTTCAGTTTTGCTGCATTCATCTCTGTTGTTTGCAGTTTAGCTATGGAACCGGTTATAAAATGTGGTAACTGGCAACTCATCCTCACCCAGCAGCTCACTCATCACCCCTCAGTGGGATGGGGGAGGCAATTGGAAGGGTAAAAGCGAGAAAACTCGTGGGTTGAGATAAAGACAGTTTAATAGGTAAAGCAAAAGCCATGCATGCAAGCAAATCAAAGCAAGGAATTCATTTACCACTCCCCATGGGGCTGGCATATCAGAGCGAGATTTTTTCTTGCAAAATATTAATATGTATTCCAGCAGGTGACTTTGTTGAGTCAGTAATGAACTGTGGAATTGTTTTGCATAAAAATAGTAGGCTTTGTGACATTGTACATCTTGAATTAATGCTTATTAAATCTTTTTATTTCAGTCTGATCTTGTGGATCAGAGTGTATTTAATTTTATCCCAGAGGGGGAACATTCAGAAATTTATAAAATATTGTCTTCTCATCTGCTGGAAAGTGATTCCTTGACACCGGAATACTTAAAATGTAAGTAGTTATTTTGGGCTTACTCCTGTAGGCAGCTCAGCCCCACACAGCTGCTCGATCACTCCTCCCAGTTGAACGGGCAAAGATTCAGAAGAGTAAAAGTGAGCAAACTTGTGGGTTGTGATGAAGGCAGATTAACAGGTGAAGTCAAAAGCTGTGTGCACAAGCAAAGCAAAATAAGGAATTAGTTTGCTCCTTCTGGTCGGTAGGCAGTTGTTCAGCCATCTCTAGGAAAGCACGGCTACGTCATGTATGATTGTTACTTGGGAAGACAAATTCCGTAAACCCAGATGTCTCCCCCTTCTTCCTTTCCACCGCTTTTATTGCTGAGCTCAGTGCCATACAGTATGGGATACCCCTTAGTTCAGCTCTCCCCGCTGTGTCCTCTCCCAGCTGCTGGTGCATCCCCAGCCTCCTCCCCAGTGGAGCAGAGTGAGATAAAGAGAAGGCCTGTGCACTGTGTGAGCGCTGCTGAGCAATGACGGGCACATCCCTGTTATCAACGCTGTTCTAGTCAAAATCCAAAACGCAGCACCATGTGAGCTGCTATGGAGAAAATTAACCCTATCCCAGATAAAACCAGTACAGTAGTTGTGTTAAAAATTATTTACTTGGAATTATATGTGATCAGTTTTTCCAGTGTTATTTGAGCAGAGACGTACTTCAGAGCCCTGAAGAACAGAAGTGTTAAGTGTCCCCCCTGCTGTAGAGCAGAATTTTCAAAGTTGCATTGCCTTTTAATCTATAACTTTCCTGTGTATTAGAAATGTTCATACTGTTCATAGAGCTTCTCTTGAGACAGTTTTAGCAGTTGGCAAGAATAAATACATGGCAGCCTAATGGAGTTTGGGAGCATGTGCTTTAGTGAACTTAAGTTCAGGACATCTTCTTTAATACAGCTCTAGTTCTCAGAGATTTTCATGTCACTAATATTCAAGCCCTTTGTGCACAAAATTTAAAGGAGTTCTTTAGGTCAGTTACTGTCATGCTGGTTAAAAGCAGAGGCTGTAGCCAGTTGTAATCACTACACTTACAGTATCTCAATACATATTCAGCCTAATTATTCCTGCTTTCCGTTTCATGTTGCCTGTGTGCTTCATCAAGCATATAGCCTATTACATTGTTTATTTTTTTTCTAGCAAAAAATCAGCTAGAATTCTGTTGCCATATGCTGCGAGGAACAATAGATCCAAAAGAGCAACCTACATATGAATATGTAAAATTTATAGGAAATTTCAAGTGTTTGAATCATGGTAAGTAATTTCAGCAGTGTTAGAGTGGAATACTTAGGCAACTCCACAGCTAAACTGGCTTGGGACCATGGTGCAAAATACAGATAAACTAAAATCCAGCTTTCAAAAGAAGATCTTGAAGCAGTTTTATCACTTCTATATTGGTGTAATGGAAAAGAAGAAAAACTGCCTATCAGGTATTACAGGTCTATGTATTTGAATGCAAAACGTAGTAATTATGCTTAATGCTTTCAGTTAAAGGAAACTAGTATTTTGTACAACATTTTTTAAAAGAATGTAAGAGAAATTTAAGCAAATGCTTTAAAATAGCTGAATTTAGTTCAGCATAAGCCATATTTAAGCAGGTGTCTAACCTGAAGATTAGTGGTACTGAGTACCTGCAGCTCTCATTACATAGGCAACTGGGAAGGAAAATGTAGGTTTTCCCTCCATTTCAGTTCTGTGCTTTCACTTGACAGGAGTTACCACTCAGATGAGTGGGTGGGCAAGTACTGTTTTCTGCACTGAGTTCCTGCTTCCTTCCATTGAAATAATTTTTATTAGCTATGTATAATTTTCTTCCTATGTACTGCATCTGTAATCTGTTTGTCCAGGCTGTGCTGACTATTTACTTGATAAGCCTGTTTATGTGTCCAAGTGGGATCGGCAGTGTGATCAGTAGTAGATTCTTAGAAAGATCACCCAAAAATATTATGGAAACCAGTATGTTGTAAATAAATCTGTGGGGTTTTTTATCTGATACTGTAAAAATCTCTAGTATACCAGTATTTTTCTCACAAAATGGGAAGAGATTGAGTCTTAATGCAAATACAATTATGTAATATTATAGGAAAGACAAGAAACAGTCCTGAAAAGGCCGAATATAGTGCCAGACTTGGAATGATGAGTTGGGCAACTGCAGACCTATTGGTTGCAATTCCATATTTGGAAATACTCTGGAACAAATAATTAAAATATATATGAATTTCAGGAAGCTGCAGGGAATTGAATGGCAACCATTTTTCAGGATTTTTCATGTAGAAATAGCATCAAATCAGTAGCACACTGTGTGGATAAGAGGATAAAGCACAAATAAATGATGGACTTTAAAAATATGTTTTTGTTATCATATTCTGTTCTCACAAACGTGTAAGGGAAGCACATGTTAACTGAAATTGCTGGAGAGTAGGTGTAGAAACTGATGGGAAAGGTTACCAGTGTTCACCATCAAAGTGCATTTTTAATGGACAACTTCTGGATTTGATCGGTATTTTCATTAATGTTATGAACAGTGGAACATAGTTTGCAGTCATGAAATAGTCCACTGAAAACAAGAGAAGAATTCATCCCCAAATTTAGAAAAGAAATTATTTTGGGCTAAAACCCCAGAAAAATTGACTAAGAAAAAATGCAAGTTACTATGTTTAGGAGTATCAAACTGTATGAACAGGGACGGTTACAGCCAGCTACATAGCAGTCCTTTAGGAAAAGGAGTTACTGTGGAATGTAAACTGAATGTGAGCAAATCACCTTGACCAGCCACCAATGTGAAAATGCAAAAGCCTTTCTAAAATACAGTCTAAACCGCCTGAAATAATCCTGCTGCTCTTCTTAGCGCTTGCATGTCCTTATGCAGTTTTTGATACTTATTTGTCAGAAGTAAAGAAGTTGGATAGAGTTCAGAGTAGGGCAACAAAAGCAAGAGGTAGTTTATAAATCTAACTTAGAAGGCAAGATAAACTCTGAAGAACAAAAGGACAAGGGCTAAGATAAAGAGGAAAGAAACTGCTTATTTTCTTTTTGATGGAAAGAGCAAGGAACTGTAAGCTGAAATTGTATGAAGAAACTTCAGTAGGAGTTCTAATCTAGAGCTGAATTAAAACCAGTCAGGCATCAAAAAGCCTTGCAGTGTTTTGAAGTCACCATCTCTAGACCTTAGTAAAGATAAACTAAATTGATAACTGATGGAAATGAAAGATAAGGTTAATCTGTTTTGAGGTCTAGTCCATCCTTTGCCTCCTTTTGATTCCATCTCTGTGATTCAATAAGTGGAATTTGTTCTCAGCTCAGTATCCTAATTCTTCCACATCCATAATTGTGGCTTTGATTGTTCAATTACTTGGTATGTCTTCAGCATGTGTTGTTTAAATGTGATGGAAGTTTACAAAATAAATACTTACCTCAGAGTTCAAAAGAAAAAGTTAGCAATACTTGATACAAAAGATAAATTTTAAAGATATTTTTTGAAGAAAGTGTAATCCAGTCATTTTTACCAGTTAGCAAGGATTAGAACTGTTATTAGTTTCTTAAAAATGCTTTGTCAGTAATAATATCACATTAACTGTAATTTTAGTTATTTGGGAAAGTTACTTGCTGGTTGTGTTCCCATTACTACTCTGTAACTACTCCTATTACTGTGTTACTATTCCTGCGCATACAAATGTAGACATGTAGCATTTTTCTTAATGCATGTTAAGTTACAAGCAAACCACAGATAAATATTGTGCCACTTGTCTTGTGATATTACTGCCATTTTCCTCCATACTTACATTGTTGTCTATGTTCTCATCTCCTCTGTCTGCTCTCAGTTCCCAACTCAGCGCACAATGGTTTTGAAGGAACTATTCAGAGATCACACCGGCCTTCATATGAAGAGAAAGTTTGCTTTGTAGCAACAGTTAGATTAGCTACACCTCAATTTATCAAGGTATGTACAAATGGAATCACTTTCCTCTCATTCTTAAATGGACTTTGAATGGGAAAACTTCAGAGAGAATGCACACAACATTTAAAATATTAATGGAAAACCATAAGGAATTTTATGATATGAAACTGAAGGTGTCTGTTTCTTACTTCAGATAGGCTAAGTTTTAGCAAATGCAAATTATCAAACGAGTTATGGTGAACATTAATTCTAAATAGTAATGTAAAAGAGAAATATGCAAGAAATAAATTTCGAAGAAGTCCACAGGAATATAATTTAGCAAGATGAACTTAAAACAATACGAAAGATTACATCAAGGTTCCACTTTCACTGGAGAAATTATTTAGTTGAAACTTGGATGTGAATTTTTTGTTGCTGGTGGTCTTTCTGCAGTTTGACACAGAAGTAAATCTCGGAGGGCTTAAAGAAAGATTACATTACTTGTCAGTAATGAAGAGTTGGGTTTGAGGTAATAGAAGTCTTTTGTTTCTATGCAGTTATTCAGTAACTCAGTGGTTTAAACCTAACATTTTGCTCAACTACTAATGTACAATGTGAAGGTGCCTTTCCAAGTTTAGAATTGGATGCATATGATACTCGTAGTTCAGTAAGTATAATCCTGTTTCTCTCCAAAACCAGTCAAAATAAATACTCGGGATACAGTACAGTATGGTCTGTGATTGTGGTTCCATTATATGTTTCATACAGATATATGAATCAAGGTTCAGGATAGTCTGCTGTCTAACGTTTGTTTTTGCAATTCAGTTGTAAAGTAATGCCATGAAGTGTATGTGGCCCAATGTTAATCTGTTGTCTGTAATACAAGAACTCTGAACATTTAAACAAGTTTAAAGCACTGATGTCTTCAGATGAAGACTATTGGTGGTAGCTTCTGAAGACATGGTTTATCTACTTTGCACTTCAAAATCATAGTAGGGAGCATGTGGAGAAATCATGTAAACTTCTTCAGTTCTGTCAGGCTGAATAGGAATTTTGTCTCTTCAGACTCTATGCCAGAGAAAGTTTGTTTATTTTTTCTAAAACTATGGAAATCTTTCATCTGACACTTTTCTTCTCATGCAGGTCTAAAAAATATATTTTCCTGTTATGCCTGCAGTTGGTAGAGATGTTATATGTAGGATTTTTGCTTCATGAAATAATTGTGGAAAAAAGACCAACCTGACATTTGCAAATGCTTTTGTCTTTTAAAGTCTGACAGTTCATAGTAAAACTTCTATGTTTCCTACTTCTGGAAGCTGAGGAACGTCCATTTATGATCTTCAAGTGTCTCAGTCTCCTGCAGGCTAAAGCCTTACAGATTATACTCTGGCCAGAGTTTCATTCCTGTACTGAACCTCTGAGCCCTTAGTGTCCAAGGAAGCTTCCATGTTACAAAAGTTTTAAGATCTTTTGAGACTTCCAACTGGTGCTGTTCATTTGGGAAATCTTTTGAAGAAGACTAACGTAAGAGTGAAGACTTAATCTGGCAATACCTGTTTATACTCATGATACCTTCTGTTATTATTGAGGCTAGCATTGACTAGTCTTTAGCAAATGAGTGTGTGTTAGGAATTTTACCATCCCAGTAACTTCACTAACAAATGCATGATGCAGCCAGTAATGAGATGTGTGTTCTAGTATTGCCTTAATTTGAGGTAGAACCTTGCTGCTCATCTGTCACTTACTCTCTTTCGGTTGGTATACGGTTCTGGATTCTTTATTTTTTTTCCTCAAATGTAATTTCTGAGGATATGCAATGTTTTTTGCACCTTTAAAGTTCACATTTTCATTTTATGCATATGACCCTACCACTTTTGTAACAAAACACATCACAAATCTTGCTCCCTAGTGAAGGCATTTGGTTCTACACATTGTTTAAAACATTTGTCTTGCATTTTGGCTAGTTGATGTTTGCATCCTATCAAGAAGGCAGGATTAATCCAGCCAAAAAGATCCAACCAAAATACTTTTTGTTACAAATGAAAGTCCTTTCTTTTCTAGATGCCTTGTTGACAACTTCAACAAGACGCCTTGTTGAACAAGCTGGCTTCTGCCCTGGGGTATTTTACAGTGGAATATCTGCAAATCATTAATATAAATGCATTGAGTAATTGGATACTAACCTGCTGCCATTTCCTCTCTAACCATGATGTTTTTACTGTGGTTTTACTGCCTGCACTTCAGTCATTTTTACTTTTGTTTTGACTTGCGCCAAAATAATTAGATCAAAAGAAACAACAAATCAGAAGTATATCTCAAGGATATACTCTTGCTCTGTCATTTCTCTTACTTTAGTATGAGTGGTGCTTTATTAAATGCTGTAATTTTAGAAAAGTAGACGAGCTTTGGGTTCTAGGGGTAGTTTCAGGTTTGAAGCTTAAGTCTTGCTAACTGGAATTCACATCAAGAGTCATAAATTTGTGCCCAGAGTTGTTTAGTTCATTGCCTCCATCTAATTCATCCATCATTCCATCATTTTCTCAGTCATTGTCTTTAGATTTTACAGTGATGAAGGTGAGGAAAAAACATTGCCTAGGTATGGTCACTTTTTCCTTTCATAGAAGGAAAACTTAGATCTATTTAAAAAACTGCAAAGTATCCAATTAAACTCTTTGGATTATAACCTGAAAGAATGAAAAAAAAGGGGGACCCTCTGTTAGTCTTCTACTGTATTTTTCTGCAGGACTGCTTTAGTTACAGATGTGTGCAGGGCAGCAGTGTGCTCGTCTGTCCACACTTCTTGTGAATATTCTGTCAGTGTAGCAGCAGCTTCCACATTGCAGTCTTTAGGAAACTCTTGTAACTGATCGTCAATAGATCCCAGGTTGTTCCTGGCACTGGGAATGCCATTGCAAGCTCCTACAAATGACAAATGTGTGCAGGTGTCCAAAAAAGAAAGATTTCCTTATCTCTAATTTTAATGTAATTCTTCAGGGGATACATTTGTGTGCATGTATTCCATCATCCATCTTCCTTCTTGTAAGGCAGTACTGGAGGAGTTTGCAAAAGAATTGACTGTCTTGGGGTGCTTGGTGTTGTGACTGTCTCTACATGAGGCACAGTACTCGGTGGGGCATCTTTACCTTTCTCAAAGGGGACAGTAGAAGTTGACTGACGTGCTCTGAATACGTTTGAGTGGAATACATTTAGAATAATGTGCAGAATACCTTGAAGTTTTGTTGTAATGGAAATACATAATTCCCTTACTTTTCATGAGTTCTAAACATAAGAACAGTGTGTTATTTGTAGTATATGTCTGTGCACTCAAAGAGATTTAGAGTACTTTGAGTTCACTAAAGGGAAGAATCGTATTCCTAAACTCAGAGTAATGTGACCATCTTACTGATGCTGGGTTTTACCCATTATAGACGTTGACTATAATCAGACTGTCCGGTGGGAGTGTTTCATCTCTTCTTTTGCGTGTTCCAATTTAAAAGCATAACTGCAGGAACTTTTGATTTCTGCTAGTACTACTGTGTTTGTAGATACTGAGTTTGAGTTTAATCTCATGACATGGTTAGTCCATTTAAATCAACTGAGTGCCAGTTTGGCGCAGTTGAGATTAGATTCTACCTCAGTATTATGTGTCTAAACAAGCAAAACCAATGAAGCTGTCTAAAAATAACATTGTAACTATTGTGGAGTTATCTACTAACTTTAGGCAAGTCTGAATTTTGAAAGAGTTTATGTACTAGAATAGAGCAGTTTTAAGAGATTTTAATTTTTTTTCCTTTGTAGGAAATGTGCACTGTTGAAGAACCCAACGAAGAGTTCACATCTAGACACAGCTTAGAGTGGAAGTTCCTATTCTTGGATCACAGGTGCAGTTCCTTCTGTGTAGTAGCAATAGCAGCTGAATCACAGTGCTGGCTGTAGTATTTGGTGTTCACTAATCTGCATTAACTACTCATAGCTTGTGTTTGGTTTAATTTTTATTTTTTTCGGAGACATACTGTAAACAAGACAGCTTATATAATTAATTCTGGTTCTTTTGAGATTCTTTCTTCTGTGTGAAAATAAAATGACATTGATTTTTCTATTAATTAGGGCACCTCCGATAATAGGTTATCTTCCATTTGAAGTTTTGGGAACGTCAGGCTATGATTATTATCACGTGGATGATCTAGATAATCTGGCAAAATGTCATGAGCATTGTGAGTACAACTAAGTCACTAAAATGAGCAAGTTTGTTAAATCGTACAACTGTTCTGGTGAAATTTTGTGATATTTTGAGTGAAGTTTGACATTATTCGTTGACATTGTTATACTGCCGTTCCTTATCTTTTTTTCTTTTGAAACAGAACTACGAAACAGATTAAATTTTATCTTATAATTCTGGGGTTTCATTGTGGTAAATTGGAGTGCACAGCTTTATGACTAATACTTTTCCAGTTCTTCCAATAGCATTTAAAAGGCTGTATACTGTTTAATAAGTGCAAAAATTGGTGGAAAATTTTCAAACCTGTTCTTGATCATTGTTGTAATACTGGATTTAGACATGGGTTTGGGCTATATGAACCTGGGAAATAATGTTCTTTCTATGTAACTGGAGTATTTACAGCCTGGCAAGACAGTAAACTTTATTCTTCATCTTTATAGTAATGCAATATGGGAAAGGGAAGTCATGTTACTACAGATTCCTTACAAAGGGACAACAATGGATTTGGCTGCAAACACATTACTATATTACGTATCACCAGTGGAATTCCAGGCCAGAGTTTATTGTCTGTACGCACACTGTTGTAAGGTAGGTTACTTTTTAAAGTAATTCTACTGGCATGGGAGCTATCTTGATGGTATTTTTGGAGGTAGAGAAATTATAGCAGTGTAAAAAATCACTGGAAAACTTCCTGAAATACTTTATAAGCAAGGTGGCTTTGAAGAGTTTGGTCTTTGAGGTATATTTTTTAAATCATCCCGCAGTATAGTAGTCATGCTTGGTTTGTTCTTCTAGTTATGCAGAAGTTAGAGCAGAAAGACGACGAGAACTTGGTATTGAGGAATCTCTCCCAGAGATAACAGCAGATAAAGTGAGTGTTTTATACAATTTTATTTTACGTCTTCACATACTAAAAATAATACACAAGCAAGTATACAGCACCAAAAAGTGGTTCGTCCCATTTGTCCCCAAATAAAGTAATTATTTAGTCTCTAAATAATGTGACTATTTAAAATAATCAAAGAAGTGTAGAAGGAGTGTTTTAAGTGTACTCTGCCTGTAACACCCTTCTCTTTTCAGGAATAAATGTCTATGTAGTTATACTATAACATGGTAGCACCCATAAGTTTTTATTAAGATCTGATTTCTGTAGCATTAGATTCCTAAATAAATGTTCCCCTTACTGGAAGTGCCCATAATCTGAAAAACCAAGGTGAACACACAAAGATGACTTAAAGGAATTCACAATAGGAAAGTAGGCACTGTTTAATTCTATGACTCTGTCCCACTTCTTAGAAGTATACAGAATTATTTTTGAATTAATGTCTTTGGAAGCTCAATGAGTGTTATAAGCTTGTGGAGATGATCTGTCATGTTTTAGTCTGACAGTTCAGAAATGTTTTCCTTTGGCAGTTTCAAAAGTTTCATCTCTCGGTGCTCCTTCTAGTGGAACGAACTCATCCTTTCCAAAAGAATAAGCAGTTCACTCATTACACTGTTGTTCAGAGTGAATTGAGTGGCTAGAGAAGGAGGTCAGCTCAGTAGTCAGTTTGTGGCCTGAGTCTGCATGCATTTTGGTTTCTAGGCTTATATAGCTTTGGTTTCCAAGGATAAAAGCCTCAGATGGAAACAGAGCTTACAGCCATCAAACAGGCCATTACTTCTGCACGGTCACCCGTGTAAGGGAGTTGATTAGAAACACCAGGGTCTGAGATATTTTCTAGCAGAAATATATATTGTGTGCTGAATTAGATAAATAATTGTTATTTATGTGTGTCTCTTCAGAGTCAGGACTCTGGGTCTGACAATCACATAAACACAGTGAGTCTCAAAGAAGCACTGGAAAGGTTTGATACCAGCCCCACACCTTCTGCTTCCTCCAGGAGTTCAAGAAAATCTTCACATACTGCAGTATCGGATCATTCATGTAAGCACCAACTGTTGAAAATAGAATTGCCTTCTATTGAAAGTGAAAGCTTTCTCTACTTAATTTAATTAAATGCATAACTGGCAGTTAATAGTCATTTTATGAGAAGTGTGCAAGTGGAGATGTCCTTTTTGATGGTTCAGAGATCTGCAGACTACTCTTAAAAAGACTTTTACTTCTAAGACTACAATATCAGACACTAGAACACCCTATTTCAATCCATCTGGTTTCACTATTGGTGGATAGTCAGGGGGAAAAAAAAAAAGAGTCCAAACCTTAAGAGTTTTTTTATTCATTAAAAGCTTCCCGTGATTTGATTATTGCATTACAGAATTGAGATAACTATTAACATGTTTCTTTCTGTTCTAACTCTTTAACATTGTCAGCAACACCAACTAAAATGACGGTGGACACTAGCACTCCTCCAAGGCAAAGCTTATCTGGTCATGAAAAGACTACGCAAAGAAGATCATCTCTGAGCAGTCAGGTAACTTCAGAGAAAAATGTTGTACTTAAACAGTGTAGTTCACCTTTAAAAGCTGTTAGTAAATCCACATAAGCTTTGTCTTATTTCTTCTAAAACCACAATTTAAACTGTAAGAGTTATGCTTGGAGTATGTCTCTTAGAATTGCATCATGAACGTGCAGCTTTGGTACACTCGATTTTAAAGGAATGTAATAATTAAGCATATATGTATTTAGGTTTTGTCATTAGGATTTGCAAGAATGTGAATGAATCTCTGCTTTCATTCACATGGAGCTTCTTTCTGTGATTCTGGATTTTTTAATACACACACAGACATATATATATGTAAAATTGCCAATGTAATGCTGTGTGTATGTCCCTATAGAGAATTCATACAAATTGATGACTAAGAATATTAGTGAATACTTCTATATCCTTTCTGAAATCTTGGTAGTAGGAGAAATTGTCATGCTTCATGTACTTGGTGCTCATTCTCCTGTCGAACTAATACATTCACTTAAAAACCAGAATGTTTATTAAAATATGTATTTCTAAAAATTGTTAGTTTAAGAATAAATCAAAGGTGTCAAATTGTTGAAAAAGTCTTTCTCTTAATACAATTATGACTTCTAAAATATTTGTAGTTGTAATTTCTGTTTTATACCTACTGCTTATATATATTTTTAGCAGTGGAAAAATAATGTATATATTATGTAGATAATCAGTTGCTTTTGTTTTCTTAATTCTCTAATAATTAAGGTTAGATATTTCAGGAAACAATTTACTAGTTTCTATCAGATTTTCATATGATACTGTTTTGGATTTGACGCTTTAAAGAAATACTTCAGGTCAAGTGTGAGTTCATTCTCTTATGATTATGGAACAATTTTTTTAATCCTAGTCTTTAAGCTCACAGTCTCTTGGACAACCAGTAACACAGCCAGCAATATCTCAGCCTGCAACTTTACAGCTCCAGTCTGGAATGACTCAGGTATGGATTAACTCAATTTATTATTACGATTTATTATTATTTTTTAAACAGTCTTGTTCTCCTAGAGAACAGCATTCTCCTGGAGTAGCAGGCTGCCTGGGGCTAGGGTGGAGGTACTGTTCACTGAGTGAAAAACAGTTTAGGTTGCCAGGCCCAGAGAGTGGTGGTGAATGGAGTTACGTCCAGCTGGCAGCTGGTCACCAGTGGGGTTCCACAGGGCTCAGTACTGGGGCCAGTCTTGTTTAATATATTTATTGATGATCTGGACAAAGGGACTGAGGTCGCCATCAGTGAGTTTGCAGATGACACCAAGTTGGGTGAGAGTGTTGATCTGCTGGAGGGCAGGAAGCCTCTGCAGAGGGATCTGGACAGGCCGGATTGATGGGCCGAGGCCAATTGTATGAGGTTCAGCAAGGCCAAGCATGGGGTCCAGCACTTGGGTCACAACAACCCCCTGCAGCACTACAGGCTGGGGAGGAGTGGCTGGAAAGCTGCCCAACAGAAAAGGACCTGGGGGTGCTGGTTGACAGCAGCTGAACATGAGCCAGCTGTGCCCAGGTGGCCAAGAAGGCCAATGGCATCCTGGACTGTAGCAGCAATGGTGTGGCCAGCAGGACCGGGGCAGTGATCATGGCCCTATGCTTGGCATTGGTGAGGCCACATCTCGAGTGCTGTGTTGACTTCTAAGCCCTTCACTGCAAGAAAAACATTGAGATGCTGGAGTGAGTCCAGAGAAGGGCAGTGGAGCTGGTGAAGGGGCTGGAACATGAATCAGACAAGGAGTGGCTGAGGGAGCTGGGGTTGTTCAGCCTGGAGAAAAGAAGGCTGAGGGGAGACCTCATTATTCCCTCTCTACAGCTGCCTGGAAGGAGGTTGCAGTAAGGCAAGTGTTAGTCTCTTCTCTCAGGCAACAAGGCACAGGATAAGAGGAAATGGTCTTGAGTTGCACCAGGGAAGGTTTAGATTGTATATTAGGAAAAAATTCTTTACAGAAAGAGTGGCCAGTCATTGGAACAGGCTGCAAGTCATGGGCGCCGGCTGCCCAAGGAATTGGTGGAGTCACCATCCCTGATGGTATTTAAAAACCATGTAGATGTGGCACTTAGAGACATGGTTTAGTGTTGGACTTGGCAGTGCTGGGTTAGTGATTGTCCTTGATGGTGTTAAAGGTCTTTTCCATCTTAAACAATTCTCTGCTTCTATATTCTGAATATAATGTTAATTTCTCTTTCAGAAATTGAGTCCTTTGGTGCCAAGTTCACCTTTAAAATTATTCTCTTGAAATGAGAAAATTCCCTAATTTGACACTTTTACTTTATTTTTTTCTTCCTGTTATTTGTGGTGATAAAATTTTCAGCCTTGTGCATTAGCAACATAGACATAAACACAGTTAAAGCTTAAATATTTTAGGGCATGAATTTAAAAATCCATGAACTCTGCTGATAACTTTCAGGCATATGCTTATAACACAAGGCTGCTTGGTCTGTGAAATGCTTCTGTGTAATAAGAACAGGATACAGGTATCAAAAGGTTATACTGACTTGGGGCCTGTAGCAGATGTCTGAGGAGGAATAGAAGTGGCAGATAGTTTCTCTGTGGGCTCAGCCATCAGCATTTTGTGATTGAGGGTATTCCCAAGTTATTTTTATGATTTAGCTCTGGGTGAATTTTTTTTTTTGAACTGGCACAGTTCTAGTTTTTAACATGAGAGAGCTTTAACATCCACAGTACCATGTAAGTTACGAAGGCTACATATATATGTGTGTGTGTGATTTGGACACACAGTCAATTTCTCGTGCTATGGATTTTTTTAGTTCACGAATTCTGATGCATCAATTAAATGTTAATTCTGTGACATTTTCATTCTAATGAATTGGTCCTCAGATTATGGTTTATTAGTAGTGTAAAGAGCGGTGCTTGATTTCTTTGCTGCTGTGGAGAACTGTATTTACCTCTTGTAAATAAAATGTCATTTTTGCTCAGCTTTTAATTTATTCATTGCACTACAGCCTGTGTTTCAGTTTTCAGCTCAGTTAGGAGCTATGCAACATCTAAAGGACCAGCTAGAGCAAAGAACACGCATGATAGAGGCAAATATTCATCGGCAGCAGGAAGAGTTGCGTAAGATTCAAGAGCAGCTTCAAATTGTTCATGGTCAAGGACTCCAGGTGAGCAAGTGTATCACAGGTTTCGTCTGTACAGAATTTAGGCATCTGAAACGTGTCTTGGGCACCTAATTCCACAACATGATCCTCCATATTCTCTGTCAGCTGCCATCTGGGCCTAATATATCTAAAATCCATAGTACCTGAAGCTGCTGTTCCAGAGGTACCTGATGTTTTGCTTCTGAATGTATCTGGAAATGCCCCAGTGTTGAGCAGGTCAAGCCTAGCTTATGACTTAACCTAAATAAATGTAAAAGAGTGGAGTGGTTGTTCATTCTTGCAAAGTTTTTCAGCCATTAGAATATTAATCCAAAGTCTGCAAGATGAGCATCTGTTTTTCTTTTTTAATTCTGAGGGTATCAAATCCATGCTTCTTTGTTTCTTAAACTGTCCTATCAGACTGAGTGGCTCTGCTGTGCATCATAAACTTGAAGGAGTTACTGAGCCAGAAAGACAAGAAGTCTAGAGGATGCATTACTCAGTGTAGCAGCTGACTACCTGATTTCTGATTTTTTTTTTAACCAGTTTATATTTTTCTGTTTTTGTCATTGTCTTTTCAGCTATATGTGGAAGAAAATAATTACCCTATTGGATTTTTCTAGTTAAAAGACCCAAACAAAAAGCGCCTGATCACCTCAAACTAAGATACATTTTAAGGAAATAATTTAATATTTTCAGTCTGGATTGTGACTTAAGAGTAGAAAAAATACTTCCTGGAAGTATTGAGTATGTTGCTTAAATTCTGTTGAAAGAGTAGGAGTTTCTGGCATGTGCCATTTTCAGTGTTGTGTGATGTCTAGTGTAAACATGCCAGCAGTAGACTGCATTATCCATGTCTCAAAGGGAGAGATTCACAGCTCTCTTCCTGTGCAGTGAGGAGGGACCTTGTTCAGGAATGTGAAAACTAGAGAAAAATACTTCAGTGCTGCATGTTCTGCCTTGTTAGGCCCTACAAAAAGGGTCTAACTTTTTGTAAAGAACCAAATATTTTTGTGCTGAATTCTGTTTATTACAACAATGTTGGAAAGTTCAGTATAATCATTATGATTTCCTGATTGTCAAGGAAGATTATGTTCTTGGTGCTGTGCCTAGACCTACTGATTCAGAGATTTCCTTCATCTGATTTAGTGTTACTGCTGAAGGGCCTACAAATAGAAGTGTGATCTCAAATATGTTTTGTCTTTAGATAGTTGTGGACTACATTACTAGTCAGTCTCTAAATGGTTCTTCTTCTGAAGGAACAAATATTGAATGTTAATGTTTAGGACTCTAGAAATGAGGATTCTGATTCTTACCAGTTAGTGTCAAGTCTCTGAATACTGACCCTGTAACTTGTGGAATTTTTTAAGATGTTCTTGCAGCAGTCAGCTTCTGGACTCAACTTTGGTTCTGTGCAGCTTCCTTCTGGAAATTCTTCAACCGTTCAGCAGCTTACACCAATAAACATGCAAGGTCAAGTTGTTCAGACTAATCAGACTCAAAGTGGGATGAACACAGGCCATATAAGTACTCCACACATGATACAGCAGCAGCCTTTGCAGAGTACTGCAACACAGGTAAAATTCTATTACTGATTTTGCTGGATAGAATATATGCTCAAAACCACAGCTGAAACACAACAGCTTCCCTGACATTCCCCTGTTACAAACGTGTGTTTGAGATTGCTTAAAAAATCATCAGCAAGGGTATCAGCAAAAGCCAGATTTAATATTAAGTGACAACACGACAAAGTTCCTTGGCAAGATTCACTCTACTACTTACAGGGCAGTTAAGGCACAAGGGAAAAACAAGCAGCAACAAAACCAAAAATCCAGGCAATCAGAATGGAAATGAACCGAAAACTATCTAAGGGAGTGTATGTGTGTGTGTGTGTTTTGGTGCATGTGACAAAAGGACAGTGAGGGCAAAGATAAAAAAGGAGCATGGCCTAAAAGCTTAACAGCACTCAAACTTAACAGTACTTTAACTTAACTTAAACCTAGTAATTTAACAAAGGGGCAACATGTAACTCACACCTAACTTAACTTATACCTTAAACTTAATTTATAACTTAACCTTAATAATTTAACAGAGGAATAACACTCAACAACATTTAACCTAACTTATAACTTCAGAGTTATACTTAGCAACTTAGCGAAAGAGCAACACTTAGCAAGACTTAGGTTATAACTGATGTTGAACTTAACAGCTTAGCAAAAGAACAACACTTAGAGGCATTTAAGTAAGCTTATGTCATAAGTCACGGGCTTATTTACAGGCCTAACTTACTCCGATATCCAAGGTACTTAAACATCTAAGAAAGCAGCATTTCTCTCAGATTTGCTATAGCATATGCGCATGTGCATGCACACAGACATAAAAAGTCAGTGCAAGCAAGGTACCTGTGAAAAATTCCCCTCAGAGGTCAGTGACATACTCACTTTGATGCCTTTGCATCTCCCAGTGGGTGAAGGGTCGGGCCTTGAGGAGTCAGGGCATCAGCCCAGGACTTGTCGTTGTTCAGTGATTCTCCAAGTATAGCAAACCTGAGGGTTTGCTGGCTCTGAGAGGAGTCCCGCTCAGAGGGAGATTGCTGGTTGCAAGGCTGCTGCGGCCCAGGAGGACTCCAAGGGTCTCATTCTGGACTGCTGTTTATAGGGCCACAAGACAGCGGGCTTTATTCCTAACAGTGTTTCATCCTGGCCACAGGTTGGGTCAGCACTCTCTTTGAAAGTGTGAGAACAGGAATGTTATGCCATTCAGGCAAGAAAAACAGTGTCCAATACTGTTCATAAGGAAGATGGTGCTTGTTGGACAGCACAAGTTCCTGGAAGCAAACCGTGTTTCTGATAAGCTCGGGAGGAGCTAAGCCCAGGTTCTTCAAGGCCGAGGCCTAACAAGCATTTCTCAGATCACAGTGCAGCCTGGAAAGGAAGAGGAGGGAATGCACCACCATATCCCCTCCCAAATTTCTTTTGAACAATGTCTGTTGAGTCATTAATTTCTTTATGTTTGAAGCTTTACAATTGAAATGCATTTATGTTCTTGATAATGCAATTTCAGATCTTGTTTTCATTTTAAGACTTAGGCATGTAAATAATTATTAACAGGTGGCTTTTTTGAAAGACCAGTCTGAAGAAAACTTTTAGCTTGCCTTTTTTTGAATGTCTATGATTTTTTTTTTGACAGAACATACAACACTTTCCATCAGATGCAATAGGTGTAGGACATCTATACTGTAATAGCCTTTTTATTCTATGAGTTTATTCAGTTTCTTTCAATTTTGTGTGTACTTCTGAAGTTGCAGTGTCTTGTAGTGAATTCTACAGCTTTACTTTCTATGAAATGTGATTGTTGGCTTTTTTAAACATGTCATCCATCTCATATACTGGGAAATACATCGAGCAGCTCTCCACTTTTCATCTTCTGACTCATGATTTTCAAGTCTTCTGTCAGATGTATCCCCATAGAATCTGGTTCTTCATGCTGAATACTTCTAATGGGTTTGACCATTATGTATATGGAGACTCCTTACACATCTGATCTCTGTGGTCACCCTCCTCTGTACCCGTTTCCACATTCCGTATTTTCTTTTTGAGATTTGTGAAGAGGCAGACTAGTGGTGCATGTTACCATCTCAGCAGTTGGCTAGTTCCAAACTTTCAAGTAAGAAATTCTTGACATTATGTGCACATTATAGTCTAAGTTGGGCATAGAAATGCTAAAGGAGTAAAAAGATAATTTTGAACAAACAGTATGCAAGTAGCTGAAAAATTCAGGGGAAAAAATAACCTGAACAGGAGAAGATGTTAATGTAGAAATACCTGTGTACTTTAAATTAAGAACTCATTAGAATAGAAAAAAAAACACTGGTAGTTTTGGAGTGTGGGCTGTGACAGTGAGGAGGACAGCTGTAATACCTGGCTATTTTCAACTTACTGTCTCAAAATTTCTTTTCAGCATAATCAACAAAATGTACTTAGTGGACACAGTCAACAGTCTTCTCTTGCCAGTCAGTCACAGAACACAGTCTCAGCACCTTTGTACAACACTATGGTGATTTCTCAGCCAACAGCAGGAAATGTGGTGCAGGTTCCCTCTAGCTTACCACAGAACAACAACCAGAATGCTGCTGCAGTAACCACTTTTACACAGGACAGACAAATCAGGTAAATATTCAAGATGACTTTCTATAATGGTATGCTTATGCAGCGGCACCATATACAAAAGGAACTAAAGTAGCATTAAAAAGATTGTGTGATTTGTGTTTCAGCTGTGTGGATACAACCCCTGAAACTAAACTTTGCCCAAAGTAACATGTTTGCAGGCTTATCAAAACCCATGTTGTTGTAGCAAAGTATGACTTTGAGAAATCTGCCTTTCTCAAGTGTATGTGATGCTTCATGGCTTTTTTTTTCCTGACGGGACTCCAAATATCTTTTTCTGTTAACAGATTTTCTCAAGGTCAGCAGCTTGTAACGAAACTTGTCACGGCCCCAGTAGCATGTGGAGCGGTAATGGTACCAAGTACTATGTTTATGGGACAGGTGGTGACAGCTTACCCCACTTTTGCTGCCCAACAGCAGCAGACACAGACTTTGTCAATAACGCAGCAGCAGCAGCAGCAGCAAAGTCAGCAGGACCATCAGCAGCAGCTCACCACAGTTCAACAACCAGCTCAGTCGCAGCTGACCCAGCACCCCCAGCAGTTCCTACAGGTAATGAATGTAGAGTTGTCTACAAATTTTTTCAAGTCCCGGCACTTTCAGCATGTTTAGGTTATCCAGGGGTGCTTTACTTGAAAACAAAGCACTTGAAATAGTAACCTGTGAATAAGCCTGATGCGTGAGGTAAGTTTATTCTGTAGCTGTTCTCTAAAGTCCTGTTTCTTAAAGGAGAGGTGGTCTTTCCTGCAGTTTCACTCCATGCATTGTCTATCTTACATCTTTTTCCCTTTGAATTGCTCTTAATTGACTATGGAATGAAAAAAACAGGTATTACCTTTAAAACAGTTTACATTTGCTTTACTTTGACATATTAATGCAATAAGGTATGAGAGATGATGGTTGGTCTGGAAAGTAGCACACAGCCCCAAGCAAGACATGTCCCAGTAACATGAGGCATGAAATTCTGTCTAGGCTCCAGGGGAGGCTGAGCAGCACATAACTTTGTAAGCAGAGAGTAGGGAAGAACCTTGTTTTAGTGGAGAAGGAAGAGAGGTTGGGTCAAAAGAGAAGTAAGGCAAAACCCAAGAAGTTTAGAAATAGGAAATCTCAAAAAGAAATAGAAGGTAGAAGGAATTGATGGGGAAATCTGTTGGCATTTGTTGATTCCGATTAATTAATGGCACATGGGTCACCCAGCAGCTGGAGTTGGTGAAGGAGATGTTGTGGCTAGAACACTAGAGAGGCAGTGCCTCCAAGAAGACATGGGTTCAAAAAATCTTAATTTGGCCTCTGATGCTGCCTTCTCCAAAAAAAGATAACGTCTGGGCAAATATAGTTCGTGCACATTCTTAACATTGTTTTGACTATTCTGGGAAAGTCAATTTATTTTTTCTTTTTTATTCTTTAAGAGTATACATAATTAAAAACTCTTACTTTGCAAGTGTTCCTTACTGTGTATGCCATTTCCACTAAATCTGGGATCCTCTGCATAGGTGGAGTACATAAAAATGCAGTAAGTAATTGGAGGCTTAACCTACATTTATAGGCACAGGGAATGGATGCAGTTCTGATTAGGACTGAGTAAAATTTCTTTTCACTAGCACTCACTCATGTAGTGGGAGACTTCAACTGAATCAAACCAGAGTGCAGATTTTAATGTGTTCTCTGACAAGTCAGATAAATACTATAACAACAGTGCTGTTTAGCAGGTTGGTAGTGTCTCTATCTCTGTTTCTAAACTTAAAAGTTTATACAATTTTGACTTAATTCTGGTGAAACACATGTGAAATATGAAGATCTCAAAACGTCTGTACCTACTCTAGAATTTCTTTCTAGGCAAAAGTCTAGTATTTTTAATACAAACTATTAAAGTGCTAGAATTTTAAGTGAAGCAAATACTCTTTAAAAAGGAAAAAAGTGCCTTTTCTGCTTCTTTTCACTGGGGCATCTTACAGTCTGATTCTGTAGGTGGAGCAGTTGATGTACTTTACTTTCTGCTGCAGAACATTTCAGGATTCAGACGTCCTAGTGCATTTGTACCCATCCTTCATTGCTTTTCTTCAGTAATTTTTTTTTTGTTCGACGAAGAATAATATTAAAACTAAGTACCATTTCCAGTAGTAATAAATCTCCTGCATTTGGGTCTGCAAATGCAACATTTTCTTTGACTCTGCATTTTGTCTGTAGGGAATAAATGTGATCTGTGCCAAATCATGCACTGTTTTTTCATTTGACTGCAATGACAGCTGCCTGCCCTTACTCAAATAGAATCCTTACGCCCTGCTATGCTTTTGTGGTTTGAAATGAAGACAAATTTCCCTGTGTTCCTACCTATCACCACAGAAATTGCAAAGACCAATTACAGCTGCTTTATTAATTGGTCAGATGCACTGCTTAAATGTATTAGTATGAACAAGTCTTTGCATTGTTTGCTCATCTTAACTGGCCAAATCCGAAGTTTATTTTGATTGAACCCTTATGAAAAGTTAAAAAGCAGCTAGGCCTGTGTTTTTCAGTGCAGCAGGAAAAATAATTTTTTTCTATTTTCATGTTTTAGACATCCAGGTTACTTCATGGAAATCAGTCGGCTCAGCTTATTCTCTCTGCTGCTTTCCCACTACAACAAAGCACTTTCACTCAGTCCCACCACCAGCAGCATCAGTCTCAGCAGCAGCAGCTGTCACGACACAGAACTGACAAGATAACTGATCCTTCCAAAGTTCAGCCACAGTAGTGTGGGCGCTGCCTCTTTTTGAAGCAAACTGCCAGGAGGGGCTGCCCCACAAACAGTTGCACTGAAGCTACAGAGGTAACAGTACGAAGGCTTTCTAACACCATGGTGTTGAGATCTACTTCTAACGTCTGGAATCTGCTAAGAAAAGCCACAAGATGATGATGGGGACATGGCCAACTTCGAGAGTTGCCCCAGTTTCTGTGTTCTAAAGGATTTGCTGCCATGTTGTAATTTGTCCAGGTGAAATTTCCAAATGTGACTGAAATGAGAGTGATGCTGAAAATATTGGTATTTTTATCAATCCTGTACATTTTTAAAGTATTAAAACGGACATGGAGCAATTGTTTTGAATTAGCAGGAAAAAATGCCAGAAATATAGTCCAAAAACCATCTAATTTTTTTTCAGATGATTACAGGACAGTAAATATTTTGAAAATGTTGTGTGAAATCCAGTTCTCTGTTGTACAGATGCTGTAAAATATTGTGTATATGTCTGCATAAAAGGAGAAAGAGCAAAATATTTTATATGATGCATGAAAATGTAATCTGTTATTTGTAGGTTTGAATATGTTTCCCTAAATTCTCACGCCATACTCAGACTAATGTTTTCCTCTGTTCTACCCTTTTGTTTACAACATGATGCATCATTATTTTCACCCTTAATGTGGGCACAAGTCTCTTGTTTGTGCTTTGTCCGTGATGTCAGGGTTTGTTCGGTGAGGTATAGTGTGTTGGTTAGTTGACTGCTTGAAGTTAAATTATTGATGAAGCTGTTTGAACTGGTGATCATGCATCAGGGTTCAGGACATTCGGATTCATGAATATCATCCATCATTTCATAATGAATTCATCGTTTTATTTGAAAAATAGGAATTTGCACTGCTTTCTTGCGGATGGTTTGGAATTTTATTCCCCAAAGCTATCTTTTGATATAGTTCATAGTTGGAAATATTTATGTAAAAGGTTTAAAAAAAAATGACAGTAATTTTCAAGAATGTTTCAGTTATAGGAGTAATTTGCACAAAAATATATTTACATTTAATAACCTTTTGGGCACTTTTTAACCACTTTCTCTGTGGTGAGAATTGTAACTTGTTAAACCATGTTGGAATCTTTTTATTCTCCTTCAAAAATTAGTCAGAACTAATTCAGGGTCATTTTAACAACAACAACAAAACCCATAGTGCCTTGATTTTAATTCAGGTGATAATGTTGAACATCTTGAATTACAATGTCTTGAATCTGTAACCATTTTCAATTTTGAAGTCTTAGCACATTGTCAACCAAACTTGTGTATCTACTTCATAGATATTTCTGTACTGTGTTAATTTTAACAGTGGTCTGAGTTGAGACCATGAATATTTTTGACTGGTACTCCCCCTCAGACAGTAGCCAGAAATAGAGGAGTCTCAAAAATCTCAGATCTTTAAGGTAATACTCTGAAAAAAAAAAAAAAAACAAACCTAAAAAGACAGGGCCCCTTTTGTGGAAAGAAAAATAAAAACCTTTTTTTTTTTTTTTTAATCATTTTGGGAAGCATTTAAAGCGTGTTTTGGGGGAGATCATGATTGCATTTAACACTACCAGGTATTGATTTAAGAGATATCACTGAACTAAGACTTCAGAAGGCAACTTTACTTTATAAAGAAAATAAAAAGTTCCAACAGATCTGTGCTATTTAAGTAAATGTTGGTAGGCTTTTATGGTACTAGTTTGTGGAAACCAGAACTTCGGAGGAAAATGAGTAAATGCTGATAGATTTGATAATTAATTAAAAACAAAAAACAGTAAAAGCAGTTAAAACTAGTGCTAGGGAGAGAAAGCTGGATTAATCTTGAATACTGAGGAGGAGTTGAATGAATGTAACCAAATGGTGATGGTCTATTTTGTACTATGGAACAGTTTGATTGTATTGCTGGATGAACCAAACCCGCAGGAGGTAATACCAGTTTAGCCAAGCCTTTGATGCCGTTGGTTATGTTTTGGGGTAAGCCTTTGCCTCTGCACATGTCCCAGCATTAGACTTTTGTTATTCCCCAGTCATAAAGCAAATGTTTGGCACCAAAAAGCCAAGCAGTGAACAAGGAAGGAGAGTGTGAGAAACAAAGTACCAAAGAGAATCAGATTGCTCTCTGCTCCAAGAAGCCTATTGCAACCTGGAGCAAGGAACAGATGCCAATACCAAACATAGCAAGGAACACTTTCCCTTCTTTAAAGGGATTTCTGGCATTCTTCAGACTGGGATAATTGTCAGAGACCTGTTTCTGTAAAGTTCTATGTAAAGAAATCCTGCCTTGCTCTGCTATCCCTACCACTCCATGCCGCCTGTTTCTATATGAAGCTGCGTTGACTAGAGGTCTGTGCTATCACTTCTTTGCCGAATGGAAAATAGGTAGATACAAATTTCTTTAACCAACTACCATGAAAATATAGCACTAAAAAAGAAAACTTGGAGAGCTTTAATAGTGCTGTTAGAACTACTGAATAGTGGTAAAATAGGTATATTAAGCTATTATACTGCGAATTACAGAAATTAGAGATACCAGCCAGACAGTTAATGATGCAGCTTTTTATATAAAGCTTCATTTCAACTTCTCTTCCCATTCCCCCCTTCCCAAATACTCTGGTGTGCTGCTATAGGTCTGTCAGTAAAAAGGCTAAACTAGGAGAGAGAAATTAGATGATGGGATAGTGTGGCTGCTGAAAGAGAACTATAGAAATGTATGCTTTGATCAAGAAGCTTTTTGTAGCCTCAGAGGTCATTCAGTTACAGAACTACCAGCTAGTAGAGAAAGGATAGAAGATGGGGAAATTCTAAGGAGCTGGATAAACACAGCACACATTTGAAGAATTCCTGATGTGAATCAGGCAAACTTCACAAAAGCAAGTGTGTAGAACTTGGTCCAGATTGTGTGCAAATATGCAGATGCTTTGTTCACAAGTAGTGACTAAATGTATGTTTAACAGGTCTGCAGCTTCCCCTGTTGCTGAATCAGTTGCTCAACTGTCTTTCAGTTTTAGTGAGAAGAGGATCAGGCCGTTGCCTCTTTCTTAATCAGCCTTTTGCTTCTGCCCAGCTCATTTACTACAGACTTATTTGCAACATCCTGATAAATAGCACGACAGTGAATGCTATGATGCTGCAGGTTCTGGAGCAGAAATGTTACAGAACAACTCTGACAGAAGGGAAGGAGTCTGTTAAGGGGAGGATTGTATTTGTGAAGAAAGGGGCTGGTGATACATAATGGAGTGAAAAGGACGGCATTTGCACGGAGTTTAGGAGACAGACATTGTCTGCAATGGGTGAGGCTTTGAAGAAAAGTGTCTGGGATAACTTCAGAGAGAAAAAAGAATATAGCTATTTTTATATTATATTTAATATATATTATATTTGTATATAAATATGAAAGGATTCTAGTAGGAGCTCTCCATATGCCTTCCACTTCATCTAGAAGGTTTACCTTCTGCACTACAGTTCCAGTGTGTCACCACCTTCTGTGGGCATCTTGCCTACTGCCAAACACCAAAATTAGTAACCCAGTATCCTTACAAGAAATAGGTTTCATTTCAGCTTTTTGTGAAAATGAATAAAATAAAGATATATCAGGCAGTTTTTCACAGGAAAAAGAAATTCTCTTAAGACTTAAATAGCACTTTCTCTTTTTTTGTTGTTGTTTTGTTTTTTTGAGTAATAACAAGCACTTTACTGAAAAGACTATTTGAAAAACAGTTTATTTCTTCAGTCAGTGAAACTGTTAAAAAGGGGGGGCATCGAGGAATAACACATAAAACTGTCAAGAGAGACATTTCTGGAAAATGTTTCTTTGTGGTGATCCTTTGAGGCTCAAAGTGCAGGATTAAAAAGGCTTCTAAAACCAGTTGCCTTTGTGTTTTATATGGCCAGGGGAAGGGATTAGTGATGATAGCTTCCTTGGAAGGAGGCTTTTTAAGTTGCACAGTTGCCTATGAGAGAGAATCATCTGGAGGCTCATTTGCCTGCTCAGTAATTCTAAGTGTCCCTTAGGATTATAAATTGTGTGAAAATGTTCTGAAGGTTTAAAGATGTGGCCTTTTTCAAATGTTAAAGTCAATTCAAGAATCATTTATATTTTCAGAGATTTAACCCAGGTATTGTTATGAGTGTTTTAAATGTCATGGCATCAGGAGATGTCAAACATGTCAGATTCATAAGCTTCTCTATTTGAAATAATTATTAAAATTAGATGTACAGTCAGAGGGCTGGAAAATGGTTATTTTAATTAAAAGGGAAAAGAGACTAGTTTTAATAATTACCTTTTATTTTTTTACTTATCCCTGGTGGAAAAAATTGAAAAGAATGAAATTAATTTGGATTAAAAAAGACATATTTAAACAAATCATAGTAGATGAGACAACTGTGAGAGAACATTTGAAATTGTCTTGGTTGTCCATGAGACTGGATAGTTGCTTTTTCACTATCATGATTTTTAACACTACATTCCTTGTCTTTTTCTTTTTTTTTTTCTTTTTTGAACAGGTGATTTTAAGCTCTGTGATACTTCATGCTATGCCATCTGCATGAATTTTGCCAGCATGATATGCTATATTCAAAGACATAAATAAAAAGGAAGGGGGGGGGAACAAAACACTGTGTCTGAAAAAAATACTTTATGGCCTAATACAGAGACCCCAGCTATGACTGAGAGATGCTGCATTAATAGACAATCAATCAATGGGTAATTATTTATGAAACACTTTTGGGAATGGTCTTAAAGATGTAACTGCTTTGAAAGCAGTTGGTGAGTTGTCTTTTTCTAACAAGAAAGGTAAAAAATATTTATTTTCAAATATATCAGATTGAAATTTGAGTTTTTAAGCAGTGTTGATTTCACAGTGTCTTGGGTTTCAGTTTTGTTTTGTATTTTTTTAACTGGCATTAGATTTATATACGTAAAAGAAAACAAACAGAAAAACCCTAGTGCCGTTCATATTGACGTCAGGAAATGTAGATACAGTTCCCTGGTGTTCATGTGACCATTACTAATTGTCAATTTTTTAACTGAATAAATGTAACTCATTTAAAATTTTGCTTTCTGTAGCTTCTAAGGTTATAGAAGTTTTTTTTGAGTTGCTTGATGTCAGTTTTATCCAAGTTTCACAGTGAAGCGCTCTTACCCTTCCCACGACTGTACCAAAGGCACTCTCTCTCCCCCACCCACAGAACTGACTTGTGAGAAGTTGCTTGATGTCACTTTTATCTTCTCTCCCCTACCCAGACAAATGACTTGTGAGATTTCAGTAAACATGCATACTGTATTTTTTCCTTGTCTTCTCTCTGTATCTCTTTATAAACTGATGCCCCAATCTAAAGGCTAGAGACCTCTGATTTGTGTATTTACATTACTGCCTTGGAATTTACTCACACAGCACTGGATTGAGCATGCACAACTTAAAACTGCTTTTACACCTTCATGTCTCCAGTCCCTGTTCTTGCCAAGGATGGAGCAGCACTGCAGAGTGTTTAGATGGGCATAGCCCTTCCCTCACTTTCTGTCATGGGCAAAACACCCCTCTCTTTAAATTGGTGCCACTCCCCTCCCTGCGTATTTCTTCTGCTGGTGAAATGTCAAAAATTACTATTTTTAAAGGAGTAGAGGTGGTCTGAAATGTTGGCTGTGCCACTGAGCAAGGAAGCAGAGACTTGCATTTAGCAGCAAGCACAACTTGTTGAGAGCATTGTGGCTCCTGCCTGGAAGAGCTGTGTGATAATATGTAACCTGTCAGGGTGGTCTGACCCTTTTTTCACTGGTCAAAGTGTAAACATTAATAATTCCAAATGAATTAAATGTTAAGGAAAGGAGGGTGGGAAGAAAATTCTGTAATTGAAACTGAATTCCTGGAGAAAATGATAAATACACTCAGCCATTTTTACAGTCTGCAGTACTTTTTTTTTCTGTAATATCACACTGGATGCCCAGAGGAAGATACTGATCTTTTGCCTTTGAGAATTAAATAATACTTGTGCAAGTTGTATATTACTTCTATATGCCATGAGGCCCCTGTGCCCCAGGAGTGAAACAAAGTCAGCTGTAAAAATGCTGTAGCTGTGGTTAAGAACTGTCACCACCCATCAGTGATAAGACTGAGAGCATGTAGCGAGCAAAACTGTCAGTTTTCTTAAAACTGAACTTTGGAAATAGCAGTATATTTTTCCATAAGCTTATCAGGAAAAAGAGTGGTAATTACAACTGCTGCCACACCTGAAGCAATGCTGTTCAATAGCATTTCACTGTCATGCAAGCTTGAAAACAAAACCCATGCTTATATAAGAACGAAGCTGTTAAGTACTTGTAAAGATTAGCAATCCAAAGGTTAGTTGCACTTCTGACTGTCAGGCATTAGTGATACTAATTCTGGAAGATTTCAGCTGTTTGAGGTTAACATATAATAGCAAGAGCCTTCCTAGAATTCTTTGTAGCACACAGTCTCTGTCACTGTCAGACCCTTTAGCAAATACATTCTCACTTGGGAAGTGAAGTAATCCCAAAGAAACCACAGCTATAGAACATGCCCGCGTCAATGGGAAATGCTACGGGAATGTGCATCTGCATTAGCAGAAGCCTGTAGCTGTAACGTGCCACGGGTGCCGACTTCAGGGGCCATACACGGTCATCTCTGGAAAAATGCCATGTCAGTACAACAAGTGCCATTACATCATTATTTCCATGGCTCTGGAAATTAAGGATAACTCAGATTATATTAAGATGAAACAGTCTGATCCTCTTGATTCAGTACCTTTTTTTTTTTTATATACAGTATCTGGGACAAACATGGAGGTACACTGAACTACCAACCTCTTTCTGGAAATATGTTGTAAAACCGCTCACATGAATCCAGTGGCAGCATTCCAGAGCCAGCCTGAGCTGGCGGGGCAGCTGAGGTGAGGGAGAGCCTGTATGGCAGCAGGCTGCCTCTTACAGTGCTCAGGGAACACGGCCCCTCTCTCACTTCCAGGTTTTCTGACTTGGTGTCTGACTCATAGATCTCAAAACAGCAAGCCCAGGCACCAGCCCAGCACACACACACCTGCTGGCATTACCCTAGGAAGAGCAGGCTTGCTGGTGACCTGGTCCTGTACTTTGGTTCTACAGGTTTCCTTTGAAAAACTTTGTCCTGGCAGGATAGAAGATTAGATGCTTACCTTAGTGCAATTAGCAAAGACTTTGCCATATACAGAGTAATGAGACAGGCTTTACCTAAGGATTGGGAATAGGCACCTTTGAAAATAACAATCACAACTTTTCTCATTGTAAACATTTCAGTTGATGTGAGAATTTTCCATTCCAGTAGAACTGACCATCATTTCCATTTTATTTCTATTGCCTGGAAATGAGCAGTTGCTGGCAGTGTGCACTTGCAAACCTCTGCTGCGTGCAATGTGCAGAGATGTAAATTCCTGCTTTAGATGCTGCTTTCCAGGTTCCTTTGGTAGCAGCTGAAATCAGCTGCGTCTCACCCCAGCAGGGAGAGCTGCAGGATGGATGGGAAGCCTGTGGTGGACAGTTGCCCATTTTCCATGTTGCAGACGCAACCGTTTGCAGAGCCTTCCCTTCAGCACTTGAGCTCTCACTCACTGCATTTCACATTCTCCAGCTACAAAACAACAAGAAAGTGCTCAGGATCATGGCAATCAAAGCTTCAGCTCGTCACCTTATATATAAATGCCCATACACACTCTGTATTGCCTATATCCTAAGTATCCAGCTATTTTTGAGACAGAACAGCAGCACATCCCTCTCCGTTGGGAATGTGCTAGAATGGCAAGAAGTCTGATGAAAACTGCTAAAATCCCAGCCCCTGACCCAGCCAACAGGTGAGAGCTGGCCAGGGTGCAAGGCCTTTTGAGACACTGTGGAGGGACAAGGCCAAGTCTGTGCTGGAAACTGCACAGCAGACACAGCACTACTAATGTGGCACTGGAGCCCTCCATAACCTTCAACAGTCCTTCCTTACATCCAAACCCAATTCTTTAACAGTGAAAAATTCCAACAGGCACTCGACAACATTAAATCACTGTAACTAGCAGCAACTACTAAAGCACCTTTCAAAGCTTTTACTAAAATTTCATGAGTTATCTAATTTCATGCTAGATTTCCAGTAAGTCAATGTTAGTGCTTTAAAAAAGAAAAAATCTAAAAGCTACTCAAACAGCACTACTCAAACTAACCTGCCTGGCTGGTCTTTGAGAGCACCCAAATACATTGCTTTGACTAGGCCAAACCAGTACTTAGCATCTGTGTAAGTTTGTAACAGTAAAATACAGATGTGGAAGTTGCAGAGATTTGTTCTGCAACTTCACACCTCTACAAACAACCTCTTAAAGAGCTTCATTCTTCTGTTGATCCTATGATTCTGTCTTTTCATATCAAAAATAGCATTAAGCAGCACACACAAGCTTCGGGAAGCTTCTACAATTAGAGCATGGCCAACTGGGCTGGCTTTTTGGATTTTGAGTAAAAAATTTCCATGTCTTTTCCCAACTACATTTCTATTCCTAAAAAGAAAAATCAGGTGGCACCACTGTTACCCTGCGTGGGACAGATCTGTGTGAACATCCAGCGGCACCACTCCTGAGTAACACAACAAGCAGTTGTCCCACAAACAGTTAGAAGTTTAGGCTCTTCCCTGCAGATGCCTGTTCCTGCCCTGTTTTAACATGACCTCTGCTACAAATGCACTCCCTACAGGAGGTGAAACTCATCATGGACAGTGTGGGTCCTCAGAATGTGGGGAAAAAGTTTTGGCTACAAAGTTTGATTCAAAAGAAAACAACAACAACAACAAAAAAACCCCTTAAAACAACCCAAAAAATCTCATCACCAAACCAATGCAGTTCCTTTGGGCCAAGGCATGAACATGTAGGCCTGGAGCCTGAAATGGCAGCCTGTTTCCATACCACTGTGCATGCCTGGCGTTGCACTGCTATGGTCTTAAGAGTTTGAGAAATGCAGCATTAAGGGGCTTTCTGGGAAGAGAAACCTAAGAGCAGGATTAGGGGCTGCTCTGTTTGTGATCTACAAATGGAATGGTCAAATTTGTAATGCTCCATAGTACTTCAGCTTCAAAAAAAAGGCAGATTCATAATATTAGAAACCATGTCTTCTATCTTCCAAGACTGCTACAAGGTAGATCTTAGTGGGTTATACAGGCTTAGAATCCAAACCACCACTGAAGAGCAGAGATAAGCATGTATTTCTGCAACCCATCTATCTTCAGTGCTCAACATTTTCAAGGTCTTTGTAACACTGGCATTTATCAGTAACCAAAATAAATTTAGTAAACTTTCCTCACCTTAAGTACAGAATCACTAGGTAAACCTTTGTGGCAGGAATTATGGCAGCCATCAAAAACGATACTGAAAGTAATACAAATGGAGACACTATGTTTTATTAATACTCTTCCAGATTACATTTCTATTCCTAAAAAGAAAGATCAGGAACACATCTAAACCTAAGAATTCCATTACTGCTCAATCCTGGGAATAGAACATGGTTAAGTTGGACCACTTCATTACTTTCTGTATACCTTAATATTAAAAAAANTATCTTTTCTTTTACATAAAAATAAAAAAAAAAAAAAAAAAAAAAAAAGTCAAATAATACTAGCTCCAGCCAGATTGCATATTGAACACAGTAGGTTGTTAATCACCCCACATCAATTTCCTGATAAAAATCCCTGATTAAGAAGTTTTCCGTCTAAATTAAGTTTATAACATTCTCTGTTGGTTGGCTCAGCCACTGGATGGCATAGGAACTGCTCCCAGCTTTCTTGTTGCTTAGATTATGCAGCCTCAGGCGCACCATGGAACCACCATCTTTGGAGGTGGGAGCCAGCAGTTTTCTCCTTAACACCTTCTGTTGAGCAACATGGAACAAGACACAGTCTGCTTCAAGATGCCAGAAGAACCAGCTCCTGAAGAAATGGGAAAGGTGGTTGTGTGTAATGGAGGAAGAGAAGAGGAATTCTCAACACTTCAGAGAGCAGATCCTTCAACTCAGCTGAGCCAGGTCCATCAAGTGAGAAAACCACTCAAATCCCACCGTGGGAGCAGGCACCACAGCACAAACAAACCAGACAATCAGCAGATCTCCACTGCAGAAGCTGTCTATAAACGCATCAGTCCCATGAATCATCCGCTATAAAAAGTCCAGTGTGTCATCTTCAGCACTTGTTTAACTAGAATTCTGTACATTATATACAAAAATGCACAAGGATAACTGCTTGATGCTTCCAATCCTTGTTCTTTTACAGCAATGAAAAATTTTAAAAACCAGAGTCTGGACTTATAAATAGTGCAGAAAATGCGAATGCTAAGAAGACAATGCCTCCTATGATTGTCACTGAAAAGAAAACACAAACCAAGATGAAATTAGTTATCAAAAAGTAATTATCTTTCATGACACATGACAGACTTTATGTTTTTAAATGTCTGATTCCCAAATAACCTTACTTAAAAATTCATGCTACAAGCAGTGGATATTGTTTCCAGCTAAGTAGGGGGATGCCCATATGCCAACCCACTGTCTAACTGCATCTCCAAGAATATATTCTGGCCCACAGAAGGAAGCTTTGTTTTACTCATTACTTGAGCCAGTATGAAACTAGGTTAACACCTGCTGTTGAGTATTTGGCTGTAGGGCAGAAAATAGGATAGAATATTTTCATGCCAGAGCAAGCCATCAATTGGGACTGACATATAATTAGCATTTTTTGCACATTTTAGGCAACTGTATTGAAAGAAAAAGTATCAAAAACATTAACTGCTTGCATTGGCCACAATCTGCTAGAGGCTGGGACAGAATTCTGGGAAAGCACCACTGTATATGTTCTGACTCTTTAAACAAACTAACATGCTAGAAGGATCTTTGGTTTAATCTAAAGCTATTCCTGTGGCTCAAGATCCACATATGCTTGGTGCCTATGAAACCGTTAGATTAGCATTTTGTCACCAGCTTCCTCGGCAAACAAACACAGCAGCATGCATGTTTCACTTTAAGCAATGAAGTTGGTTTTTTTACCACCTCTGCAACTACAGAACAAATATTCTGAACAAACATATATAGGAAACAGCTTCACAGGATTATTCTTGGGAGCAAGAAATCTCACCACATCATAGGACTGACAGTGGAAGCAAGCTGCAACCCAAGCTAAGGAAAAACAAACAACCCAATGTAACCTTACTGGTCCTGCCTGTTGCAGTTAGCAGGTATGATAAAAAAAATACATTTATGCCACACAGAGTAGCCTTGAAGGCTTTTATATGGCTGGTATAAGTCACTAGTATGCAGTTCTCTTGCTCACCTGATGGCCTAGACTCAGAATTGCAACAGAATTTCTATTATCCACTGTCAAACAATAAATACTGACCAATCAAAATAGTGTATTTCCTTCCTCTGGTCTCCTAAAAGGAGTAGCTAACAGTGAAGCAAAACGAGGTGGGATGTAAGATAGACTCAAAAAAAATCCCCAAAAAATCCAAACCACCAGTTTTTATGGGTTTTCCACAAGTTTTGAGAAACACTGTTCCCAAGCGTGCAGCCTTTTACACCACAAACATTACCAGCATTACATTTTTTTGGTTGGAGTAAGTTTTCACTTACCAGTCCTAACAGAAATTTTTTGTGCTATCATTCTCCCTCCAATAACTGCTAAACCAGTGCATAGGCAATGTCCCACTGTTCCTCCTACTGCCACACCATAGGGATCCTGAGGGGGAAAAAAAAGCACAAAGGGATAAATCAGCACTGTTAAAAACCCATTAGTCCTACAACAACCTTGGAGCAGTGCTTTGATTCCCTGGGTGCAGACTGCCAAGCATGGAGGATACTGTCTGGTGATTCCTCTGCTCTGCCATTCATCACTGTCTTACAGTGAACATCAGCTGGTGAGATAGACTTAAATTCAGCCTAAGATACGAGTATATGACATGTTTCAGCCAAGCAACATCTCTAAGTTGTTAAATATAGATCCAGAAATCGCTCCATTGTAGTTAAACCAGTAAGCAACCTCTAGAGGGAAGGTGGCAGCTGTTGAGAAACACAATATGCAATATGGGAGATATGCAATATGGGAGAAAAACACAATATGGGAGAACACCAACCTATCTATAAAGAAAAGTAAGTCCTTGAACTGCAAATGAAAGCTTTCAGCAGCTACAACATTCCAAGTTCTCTGCCCTGCTTCACCCACTTGTGCTCTACACTCTGCCCTGCTCCGTCATCCAAAGAGGGAAGCATGAAAGATCTGAAGTCCAGAGGATAAGAAACTATTTTGTAATTTACTGTCAACAACAGCTTTTCACATCACTGAGTAACAAGCAGCTCCTCAATGTGTGAACAACTGTACTACATAAAGAGGTTTCTCAGATCTCCTTAGAAATGACACAGTTAAGGACAGCATATGTCCCCTGCTCATCTCTGTGTCACACTTGTAGCTCCAAGAGGAAAAAAAAAAAGCTGCTGCCATCACCTGAGGAATGCATGAAATCTCAAAGAGGCGAACAGCAAAACTGTCTAAGAAATTCTATCATTTGAAGACAACACTCACTGGCCCAAAAGAACCAAAACCACAAGCCAGTGAGAAAAGGTGGTGAGCACCAAGCACTTGGCAGGTTGGAAAGCACCAAGAAGCCCAGGAAGAAGCAGGGCTGGGCCAGCAGAACAAACAGGCCCCCAGGATTGGGACCCAGAGTCTCTGGATATCCCTGCAGCCAGCAATTACCTATACAGCCCTCACTGGCAGAAGGTGGATCTCATCCCCCCATTCCATCATAATTATTCACTGATTTTGAAAGCCAAAATCAAGATACCTTCAATTCATTTTTTGTAGTATTGTTTGGTAGCACTCATATGAACATTCCATATTCTACAGGTATGACAGCCCATAGGCTTTAACTGCAATGCTCAGCACTTCACAAACCAGACCAAAGAGTCTGACAGACACTTCCTAATGGGACACTTAGGAAATGCAAACCAGACAACAATCCCCCGTGAAAAGATGGGCTTAAGCAACTTGCCTAGCAAATTGGGTAGAGGCTGTAGGGCTTCCTTTTTTTCCCCAAGATGGCATGTAACTGCCTGAACAATGAGATCATCCTCTCCTGCTGTGAGCTCTAAACATCTTCCCTACACTGTAATGGAGACAAGAGGTTCCTGCAGATTACAGCCTCCTTCATTACACAGCCCTGATTTATCCCTAGGGAATGTCTGAAAGTGCACCTGAAAAGAAGCATGAGTCCTAGGCAAAGAAATGTAAATTATCTCAATGCATGAAAGAGCACAGGCAAGCTACTTATGTTTATTAAAAGCTTGACTATAAGCCTTCATCTTCCTTAAATATAATACAGATATATACACTCTAGTCATCACAATGAAAAGAATTTAATTTATACTTTTACTTAGTGCGCAGCAGTTTAGAGTTTATTGTCCTTCTATGCACTGTACCATATTAACTCATATTTTAACAAGAGGTATCTGAGGTATCTTTCTAATAGTTTTAAGTTTGATGGAATGGAAGTATCTTTTAAAGTTACCAGTTAAAACTTAATGACCATACAGAGCAAAGAAACATCTGTTCTGTAGCATCTCTCAACACTGTAACAAAACCCAATTGATTTCAGCTGTATGATATAAAGCAGCTATTTCCAGAAATGCCAGTGCAGTCCCAATCATGTAACAGTAGTTTTAATACTCTAGAGAGCTTCAGTGCATTTCTTGTCAGGTCTTGACACACACTAAGGCACATCAAGGCAGCAGGTATGAATCTGATACCTCCTGCAAGAATATTTTGTCTCTTACCTCTCTAAGGGCAACCCAAAGAAGGCAAAAGAACAGCAGGGATTCTGCAACACTCACCTCTCTGGCAGCCAAGACTATGGTTGTTAATTGGGAACGATCCCCCCACTCTGCTAAAAATGTTAAAGTAAAAGCTTGAACAAAGATTGGAGAAATAAAGTGTAGCCACTTCTTCTGAGGTATAGTGGTGCCTGGCCCAGATTCCACATCTCCTGGCCCATTTAACAGTTTAGTTCTCTGAAGCTGTGCAGGTCAAGAGAAAAAAAACAAGAAATAACCATAAAATTAAAAATGTCATCTGAACAACCCAAATGAAACACTTAACAATAAAGCTAGACATTTAGTTTCTAGAATGTCGTTAGCCACTGACTGCTGCATTATCAATATATTATTTATATACGCACCATTACAAAGAAAAAGCTAAGTATATGCACGCACGTGTGTGTGTAAATATACACACATATATGTAGCTGTAATCAGCTCTAACCTCTGATTATTTTCCATCTTGTACTGCTTACAAATAAAGCATCTGACCATAAAAAGAAATAAAAGTAGAGCCAAGAATAAGCTGTCGGTGTCCTCTGCTAGTAATGCATTAAAATCACCTCAAGAACACCCACACCAAGCAGAAGGTCCCTTCTGTCCTAAGAAGCCAGGCTTGCCACAGGACTGGAATCACCTGCTAAAAGAGCCTCCAGTGGCCATTTCTGTCCTATCTACCACACATTTTCTGTGTCAGATTACCAATCACAGGCACAGGTCAACACCCCAAACATGACAGTGCTGTTCTGCAGCTTCACGGCTGTAATTCTTCCACCAGCTGTAACCAACAGCAATTTTATTACTTACTTCCTCATCTTTTTTTTTAATTTCTGCTTGAACTTCCTCCAGCTCTTCCTGACCCTCATCTGGACTCATTTTCAAGCCTTCCCGTAGCATTCGGATGCCGAAGATTGCAAACAGTGCTGTAGACACATAGTATGTGTACACACGAGGAATAACTGTGGTGGCATAGCCAAACAAAACTGAAAAGAAAACAAATGTGTCATTTAAAAAAATAAGCATGAGGATCATAGTTGTTTTTCCCACATTCTAAGAAATGCTTGCTAGCAAAGTCTGAAATCCAAATATCCACTGATAAATAAATATTGCATCTTTTGTTAGTTTTGTATAATTTTCTATGTTTTTGGAAGATAACACGCTAGGAGCTCCAACCATTACTGGTCATGACAGAGGCTGAAGTCCACTAAGATGCAGACAAAGCACTCCAGCCAAAGTTGCGGCGCTGTTGTTCCTGAGAGCCAGTCCAAACAACGTTATCTTTCCCATCAAGGTCTATGCAGTCCTGCCTTTCTCCATGCACACCATGAAACTACCATCTGTAATTGTGTTAGATTAGTCACACTGCACCCCAGTTAATTCCATTTACATACTGGATAACATCTCTTTCCAATCATTTCATTCACCAGATAAAGTCAGAATAAGATCATCAACAAGTTAAATCTACCAGGCATATTTACAAATCATCCAGTTGGGTGAATCCATGTCTGTCTTCCTTTGCCAAGTGCACATTACTACTCCCCTCATCTCCCATATTCCCCACATACACACAATGTGACCAAGTTCCATCTTTCTTTATCCAAAGGCAGATCCCACTTAGAGACCGAAAAGCAATCTCCACAGTGCATCTTTCAGAAGTATTGAAGGTGATCAAACTAAACCAAAGCTAGTTCTTAAATAAGAAATATGCATCCAGAACAAAGTACTTACTTTTCACAAAGTAAGACCACTTAGCATTTTTTGACAGAAAAAGGCCTATATAAATGGGAAGAAATTAAAAGTCCACACTTTACATTCAAGGTTGCTTGGACCACGAACTCAGAAGTATTTCTGCTGCTTTACTCCACATGCAATCAGCTAAAAGAAAGCTTATTACCATGTGTGCTTTCTTGTACACACCTTCTTAGCTGAAAAATGCACTCAGGAGTTACTACATGATCTAGAAATAATTCTGCACTGCCACTACCAGAAGTAAGAATATGAGACCAAAATTAATCAGGCTTATTACTCATAAACACAGCACATACCTACATGAATAGCAGTACTATCTGCACAGCTAAATAAACCAGGAGTTAAACCAAACTTCTTTAAAAAGACTGAAAATACTACAGCAAAACAGTGCAAGAAAGCTAGACAAAAAAAGCTATCTTTTTCTTAGCATTTCTTACATATATAAGCATAGACAGTGAAATAATCAGAACTGTAAGACAGCTTATTTTGTCAAGCACAGCTTGAAAAAATATCCCAAGGAGGTTACTTGGAACTAATGAGTTTAAATGAGCATGTCTTCATGAAATCAAGGTGGGCAAACCCCCCAGGAATTTCCAAACTCAGCTTGTATAAAACAAGGGCAAGACATAGGGGAAGGAAAGGGTGTGGGGGATGAAAAACCCAACACCAAAACAAGTTCCTTTCTGAAAAGGGAAGAAATAATTGGGAACATCTAAACTGGGGGATAAAAGAAGAAAAGAAAGCTTTTATGAGAAAGCATCCAGAAAGATTTGAAGAAAGAATTTGTATAGAAAAAGAGAGCCATAATGGGCAGGAGAAATTACACACAATACAAGTGGAAACTGCTCTAAGTAAAACTGCAATAATCACAGCAGTGTATACAGCAACAGCTACACACCCAAAAACCATTCACAGAAACCCTTGCCAAGCAGCCTGAGCCAGTGAACTGGCTGTCTCCAGTGTGCATAAACCAGTCACCACTATTTCAAGTATTTCTGACATGGGCATGGTAAGAAATGAGCACACAGACAAACTCTGTGCTGCGTCTGACGTACCTGAAGGCTGCTCCATTTTACAATCACAGCTACATAAGTGCCCACAGCTACAGGTTCCTCAAGTGCCACCTGATACCTTACTTCCTGCTCCCTCCCCTTCATCTTCCACTTAGGCGGTTCCCAGCACAAATCCAAACAGCTACGTGTGCAGGAATACAGGTCAGATGAGGAAAACGTGTCATCATATAAAGAATCTTTTGCCTTAGGAGGAAAAACAGAAGCTACTCCCACATTCCCTTCAGGCACACTAATTTAACAGTAGCTAAAAGAAAAAAAAAAAAGGGAAACCAGTGGTCCAAAAATCAAACAAAGTGCTTAGGCTCTCCATCTCATTCCCCTTCCTTAAATTCCTGTTGAAGCCTAGGCAACACAGACTTCATTAGAGGCAAGAGCCTAAATATTCAATCTGAGATTCCATGCTCCACAGGAAAAGCTTCGCACTCTCCTCAAAAGAGAAAACTGCATGTATGTACTATGTGCATTCCAACTAAGTTTTTTTGATAAATACATACCTGTCACTTCCTAAGAGATAAAACAAAAAGGAAAAAAGAGAGTGCTAACCTGATAAACATGTCATCAGTCCCAGGGCAAGCATAGCACCAGCCAGTACAGTCAGACGGTTGTACCGCATGGCCATGATGGCCGCGATGAAGAAGGTCTTGTCCCCCAGCTCTGATACGATGATGACCGATATAGCAGCCACAAAGGCATGAATAAAGCCCAAATTAGTCTTGTCAGCTGACTCTTCACTGACAATGTGGACCGGAGCAACTAGTGAGGAGCCTTTCTGTAAGAAGGTGGGGGGGGGGGGGGGGGAAAAAAAAAAAACAAACNGAGGGTGGGGGGGGGGGGGAGAGAAAAAAACAAAACAATTCCTAAACACTCGTCAATTAGGCTTGAACACTTAGTACACAGAAGTACAGAGCCTTGGATTTCTCCTGTCATACCATACTGTGTAGACTGACATTTTAAGTACCTCTCATGCTCATTAATGATCGTTAACTAGTTCCTGGCTGCCACCCACCTCAAACTGCCAGTTAGGCACTTAGCAAGAGGACCAGATCTTGCTGATTATTAAACATTACTTCACTGTGCACACGATTTACCAGAACACGAGAACCACCATTACAACAAAACATGGTCAGCTCAGGTCTAATACTGCCATCTTTAAAATCCCTACCTACTTTATGACCTTAACCTTAAACAGTTTTCTGATATAAGTATTAAGAAGTTCTTCAAAATAAAACTGGCTGACTATGATACCTTAGGAAAATAAGACGCCCGTTCAAAAATGGTCAGAATCATTTTCCTCCCTTGCAAAATCTTTGCATCTCAGACGCATTAAAATTTTATAGATTCACAGAATTGTTGGGTTGGAAGGATCTTTAGCAATCATCTAGTTTTAAGACCCCTGCAATGGGCAGGAACATTTTTCACTATACCAGATTGCTCAGAGCTCCATCCAACCTGGCCTTGAACACTCCCAGGGATGGGGCATCCAAAATTTCTCTGGGCAACCAGTACCAGTGCCTAACCCCTCTCACATGAAAGAATTTCTCCCTAATATCTAACCTACATTTCTCCTCTTTCAGTTTGAGCCCAAGCCACATTTTGTGCAAGTCTTCATCAGCTTTTTCTGCACTTGCTCTGTGTTGAAAACTAACTTTAAAACTCTCCAGTGGTGCAACCAGACCAGCACACTCCAGTTCCCACTCACTCACCGAACTGTTTACTTCTACACACAGTAAGGTATCTACGATCAAAAGCAAGGCCCAAGATCTGTGTCAGTGCTCACATCCTTGACCAGGGATGCCTGAGAAAGCTTGTTCCAGCACATCCACCAGCAGAGACAGCCCGCAGCGTGTTTTGACATGATGGCTTCCCAGCATTCCACTTCAAGCAGTGCTCCAAGTTTTTTGGTGTTGATATTTAGAAGCTCCCACGCTCTGTGTGACACACTGTGACTTCCCAGAGCTCCTTCACCTTTTTCAGCACTCTGTGTTTTCTGGTTTGGGTATGTGCCAGCTGGCGTGCTCGATGTGCTACACCAAGCCACATGTCAGTAATTTTTCCATCCCTCTGTGTGATCAGTGGCACCAGAATCCCCTCACCGAAAACACTGTTTTAACAAGTTTTAACGCAAAGAAATTTATATTAAATGTTGAAAGGCAATAAAAACCGGGGCAGGTTTGGAGCAGCAACAAAGCCTGCTTTCAGCTGCTTCTGCAGGGGAACGAGAGCACTGACCCCTTTCCCATGTCGGACCTAGATGTCCCTCTTTTAGCAGAAAAGGGGGAGGATGCGGTGGTTCTGCACCCCTCCTTTTTTCTGCTAAAAGCGGGGAATTTCGGAACGCGACGGCCTCCGGACGACGCGGCGCCGGCCGAGAGCTGCCCCGGGGGGCACAGCGCGGGCAGCCGGCGC
>VZTI01005041.1:176814-206261 GCA_013397865.1 Struthidea cinerea | reverse complement strand
GTCCCGGTCCTGGTCCCGCTCCGCCCCGCCCCGCCCCGGCCGGCCCCGCTCCGCCCCGCTCCGCCCCGGCGGCGGCGCTGTCCTTCCGCTTCCCGTTCTCGGGAAAAGCAGGGGTCCTGGAGATGGCGGGGCTATATGGGAGCTGCGGCCGCTGCGCGCTGTCCCTGTAGCTGCGCCCAGAGTAGCGCCGGGGGATGTTGTCTACCCGGATTTCAGCAAAGCCTTTGCCGCCGTGTCCTGCGGCAGTCTCCTGGAAAAACTGGCAGCCCACGGCTTGGACAGGTGCACCCTTCGCTGGGTTAAGAACTGGCTGGGTGGCCGGGCCCGGAGAGTGGTGGTGAATGGTGCTGCATACAGCTGGCGACTGGTCCCCAGTGGTGTTCCCCAAGGCTCAGTATTGAGCACAGTCCTGTTTAATATTTTTATTATTGATCTTTATTGTTGATTGTATGAGGGAGTCGAGTGTACCCTCAGTAAATTCATGGATAACACCAAGTGGGTGAGAGTGTTGATCTGCTGAAGGGCAGGAATCCTCTGCAGAGGCATCTGGACAGGCTGGATCGATGGGCCAAGATCAGTAGTGTGAGGTTCAACAAGGCCGGGGGCTAGGTCCTGCACCTGGGTCACAACAACCCCCTGCAGCACTACAGGCTGGGGAAGAGTGGCTGGAAAGCTGCCCAGCAGGAAAGGACCTGGGGGTGCTGGTTGACAGCAGCTGAACATGAGCCAGCTGTGCCCAGGTGGCCAAGAAGGTCAATGGCATCCTGGCCTGTATCGGCAACAGTGTGGCCAGCAGGACCGGGGCAGTGATCATCACGCCTTGAGTGCTGTGTTGAGTTCTGGGCCCCTCACTACAAGGTGAGGTGCAAGTTTTATATTTTACCAATGTACTTCACTAAGCAGAGGTATAAGCGCTGCCTAGATTATTTTGAGGTATGACTGCATTAATCAATCCTTTCAGTGAATCCTTCAAATCAGCACACGCTCTGCTGAAGCACACATGACATCAGTAACATTGCTTTGGGAAAAAATCATTGAGGTTCCCATTTCCTGATAAAACATGTTGGTAGCTCTCTGGTCCTATCTACATGACAGGTTATACAAATATGTTAAATTCAGTATCATTTATGTCAATGCTTTTGTCAATTCTGTATAACTGAAACCTAAATCTGGTTCAGGGATTGCATGGCTAAATGGTTTTGGTAATTAGCAGGAGATGAATATATCAGGCAGATGGGTGTAAATTTTTGGGGAGTGAGAGGGAGGAGCTGGCCATGTGTGGGCAATCCCCTAGCTGGTGAGGGTAGGGGGAAGGAGAGCGTGTCCAGGCTGTGCTGGGCAGGAGGTAGGGGTGTCACCATCCCTGCTTCCCAGCCCTGCAGCTGGGGAGCTCAGTCAGCAGCTGCCTTGCCGTGCTTATCTCTGCGTTCCACACGGCCACATTTCCAAAGCGCTGCTGTGGTGACTGGCTCTGGCCGAGCAGGGTGTGTGTAAGCAGGGAGCAGCCGTGTCTGCTTTGCAAGCAGTGATGGCACAGGAGCTGTCTGTGACAGCCTGCAGGTCACAGCTTCTGCAGGTCCTGACGCAAGGCACCCTGTCCTCTTGTGCTGCACATTCCCCACAGCTGGACATTGTCCAATGCTGCAGTGTGTCTCTCTGAAGCACTACTCTGAAGCAGATGTACCTCTTTCTTTTCAGCCTCATCTCCTGTCTGAAACACGAAGGAGACGCATTGTAGCCTTGTCTCTGCAGTCTGCCCCTTTTACGGCTTCCACAAGACAGATGAGACAAGGGGTAGCAATGGTCTGGCCTATAAAGCAAGTCCTTCTTTTGTCTGAGCAGCAACCTTCTAAAACTTCAGATAGCTTTGCTCAGCAATTTTGGTGGCCAGTGCAGTTGCCATTTTCATGAAATCATGGTCTAAAGACTCCTGGCTGGCTGTATGGCATGGCTCTGCAGCAGTCTGAGTGGATCCTTGGCTTCCACTGCAGTCAAGTTACATTTTTCTGTGGAGTTTGGGCTTTGGGGATGTTTGTAAAATGAAGGATAAGGAATGTGGCTGTTATAGTGCCTATGAGACAGTGAAGGCCAGAGTGCCTACAGGTGTCCTGCTGGGGAGTAGATCTGGTGTATGACAGCAGGACTCCAGCAGGACCGTCCCGCATACCCAAAGACACGCAGTGCATCTTGCCATGTTCCCGTTTAGGGTGACAGGTACTCAGCTTTTTGGCAATTCAATAATCTTCCAAATTTATCTGACCCAGAGCCATGGGGGTACAGCTCTCATGGAGGTCAGTGAACTACCAAATATTTAATATCAAATGACTCTTTCATGATCTAAGCTCTAAGGAATAAAGACCAGGAATCTTTTACGTGTGGGTGTTTAGTGTACGAGGCACTAACTCTATGTGGCAAGCTGTGTTGCCAGCTGTGATGTGTTGACTGAAGTGTTACTAGCAGCAAAGCCAGGCAAAGAGGGCATGGCCCAAGACTTGTTCTGCACTCTACCAGGACACGAAGGTGGGAAGGGAGAGAATTAGTGTTTGAGAAAACTGCAGCCGTAAGAGATAGAACAGGTCTCTTTTAAATTTTGTCAATTGGCTTCAGCACTGCTGCCGTGTGGGATTTCCTATGGGGCAAATAAGAGCCACAGCATGAATGCTGTGCCTGTGGACCAACCCATGGCAGTGACCGTGTGCAGCAGCTTCAGGAAGGTGCTGTGGTCCACAATGTTTTGGTCAACACTTACTCAGAAATTTCTTTAATCTCCTATGAAAAGGTCACAGAGTCCACCCATCAGCAACACTCCTCCAAGCTCCACAGTGTCCCTGCAAGTTATTGTCACTGCTGTAATCATGGTAAAACACAGGTTGTAGGTGGCAGATTTAATGATGAGAGAAATACAATGATTTATGTTTATGCTTGAATCCTTCCTTTTCTTGTGGATGCTGGCCCTTTTCCCGCTATAATGCAGAGCAGATTTAAGTTACACAGGAAGATGCTAAATGATCCGGATGGGTCATTTAGAAAAGCTGGTGGACTACAGAGGGCTGTGGAGTTGCATCCCCGAGGCTTTCTTGACCACGTAGAGTCAGTGCTTTCTGGACACCCAAGGCACCCTCTGCACCAGCTGGCTCCAGCCATGCCTGTTGCTACAGGAAAGCAGGATCCAGCCTCCAGATGGGGTCAGCTTGTTGGCTATTTCCTCAGAGTTCAGATAGTTGGAGGAAGAAGGGAAGGAGTACAGCTGTGGGGCTGGGAAATTTTTTGAAGGGAAGAGGAATCAGCAGTTGGTTGTCTTAAATATGCTGTCTCCATTTATAACTGCAAGCTATACTGAGATGAAGATTTAAGCTGTACGCTGCTACTGCTCATATTGTGTATGTAGTTTGCACAGCAGTGAGAGAGAGCCCTTCTTTCTAGGGTTTTTTCCCTCAATGCTGAACATCTCTGGCAAATCGTGTGACACCGTGTGCGGTAACGATTTCCGCACTTTTTCGGCGACTAATTCCCTCTAGGTGGCACCAGCACTCTTCGGTTTCCCCGAAACCCGCCCGCCCTGCGCTGGGCTCCGGCTCCTGCTGCCTGGGAGGGCCCGGAGCGTCCCTCCAGCATCCCCCCAGCATCCGCCCAGCAGCAGCGCTGCGGGGCTCCCACCTCGCAGCCTCTCCTCGCGTTGCCTGTCTGTAACAGCTGATTTTCGCATTTTTAGGCTTTGAACTTCGACAATTGCAGACGTTTGTGGTTGCTTGTTGGCTTTCTGTGGCAAATACTTGTTCTCAGCTGTGTGACACGTATTCCATCTTGATGGATGGAGTTCAATTTACCTAACTTTATCCATCTGAAAATTAGGTGAATAGATGAAACTATTTGGGTGGGTTTCTGATATGACGGATGAAGACAGGTGTCCCCAGAGTGCTAATTTTTTTCTTCCTAAGCATGGATGTCTCAGCTGTTGAGCTGAATTGTCCTCCCTGCTGAAGATCTGCATGGGGGAAAGAGAATCTTAAAGGATCCAGAATAAAAATGGGTATAAATTATTTATGCTCCTGGATGTAGAGTTGGTTTGATGAGTGTCATGCAAAGAGGTTTTCACTAAGTTAAAAAAAAAAACTTTTTCACAAAAGCCTGGGCCATGCAAGAGAGTTATCTGTAAATATAACTGCTTTGTGTTTCCTGCCTGGTAAAGGAGACCTACCCAGACCGTTTATAGGCTTCTGTGAGACATCACTTATAACAAAACTTATTAGGTTTTAGGATGTGGAGAATGGAGAGAGAGCTTGGAAAGATGCTGTGCAAAAGCGGAGAAGGAGGATCAAGGCTTGGCTGAACCACATAGGAAAAGCTGGAGAGATCAGACAAGAGCTCAAATTTATGTGTCACAAAGCTGGACTTGTGTGGGCCACTGTGATCCATAATGTCTGATAGAGCTTCATGAAGTGCTTGTAGGGTGTGGGAGAGGAAAGCTCTGCTTTGGAGATTTTCAACTCAGGCCATCATATTATTCAAAGGAGTTTGTCTGCGTGAGGGACAAAAATCAGCATCATTTGCTGGCCAGCCCACAGCAGATTTCACTGCAACTCCAGACTTAATAGACTTACCCACTTATAATACGTAGTGATTTTGTTGGTTTTGTTTTGTTTTGTTTTGATTTATAAGGGAGAATAGGGAAATTATTCAGTTACTCAGGTATTTTTGCTGGTTGCTTTGTTCAGACTTTTTTTTTCCAACTAATATTTTCATTTGCTAATGAAGCCCAAAAACTTTGTGAACAAAATAGGTACAGTTAGGTTTCTTGGTAATCTCTGAGATAGGATTCAGTGTGAATTTAGCACAAAGACAACCCTGAAAGTAGAAGTAGAGGCCACAGAGACTTTCAGACTTGTATCAACATGCCTGAAGTCAGTATGGTGAGGATTTTAAAATCTAGATACTTGGTTATAGGATGTAATGATCTGTGTTTAGTTGGTTGGTACTAGTGGGTCTGGAAACCTTAGTTGTCAAAACATTCTTTGATTCAACTAATTAACACAATGGGATGAAGTCATACATTTCTGTAATTTGTAAACCACAAAAGCCATCAGATTGCTGCATTTTGAAGTTTAAAATGCTAGCCTGTGCTCTGCTGGTTTTGATCACTGGCAGAATATATGAGATACTGTAGCCAAGAAAACATAAATCACAGAGCACAAAAATAAGCGTGCTTAGAGATGTGAGAAAGTTACACTGAAACGCTCTTCCCACTGTTCAGGGGATCACTATGTGCCCTCGACTTTCAAATTATAAAATGTGAGTGTTTCCACTAGCTGACTGAAAGCAGGAATCAGTCTCTGATGAGATGAGAGCTCCTGTTCAGGATTGGTGCCATGCTCCTGGGATAAACACTGTTGTATTTGCATTGATCTTAATTCATAATTTGTGCACAGGAATCCATAGACTTCAGGCTGTGACTTCTGCATGTCTTAGAGCCATGATACTAAGATACATGGTTTATTCACTATTCAGCCATATTATTTGCTGAGTTTTCACCAAACACAGCTAGCCAGTATCTAGCCAACATAGTCAGCTTGGCATCTGAGACAGTTTGGAGTTTCACTGTGGGAATAAAAGCAGCTTTGTTAGCTTGTATGATATGGTGTTGATCTCAGACTGGTGATGTGCTGTGAAGGCTAAGTCTGGGCAAGCTGTTGTTTGCTATTTGAACTGGCATTTGGATTTTTTAAAAAACTGTCATTATCTAAGGAAGTTTGTAAGGGAGAAAACTACCTAAAGCTTATCATTATCACTTGAATAATTTTGATTTTCAGAATAGCTTAATGAAAAGTAAATACACCTTTACTTAAGTTTTATAAGTAGGTTATGGTTAAAATGAGAGCAGGGAAGATAACTTAAAATTCTCGGGGATGAATCATTAATAGTGTCTTTGTCAAAGGGCACTGGTCCATGCTACAACCACAGGGCTTGGCAGGGGCAGATTCAGGCCCTTCAGAGTAGCAAATAGTTGTCTAACTCTGTACAAAAATCCTCAAAGGACATACCTATCTGTCTTCTGTACATTTTTTTTTTTTAAATTAGAAATCTGCCAGAACATATTTGCTTGCAAAATGATTGGGATTTTCCTGGAATAGACAGATTGCATTCAGGCATGGGTTCAAAAGTAAAGGTTTCTCCCTGAGATTCCTTTTGAAACTTTCAGACTCAAATACAAGATTTGAGAGTTCAGGGGCACTAACTGCCTGCCAGAGGAGAAAGACCAAGGCTGATAAAAGTCATGAAGGGCACTTAGCTTTGTCAGGGATATCAGCTGAAGAAGGAAAGCTCTAAAGAAACTTGGTGGGCAATGAGAAAGGTAATAAAAACATTTATAGCTCACAATAGGGAGGAATCAAAATTCCCTCAAGGAAACACAGACTATGCTGCTTTATATGCTCCATGGAAATGGATGACCTTAGTGGGCTTTTTCCACATCCTCTGGGACTGTGAATGAATATTTTAATGCTGGTACCTGTTTAAGAAGAATAATCTCAAACACAGAAGGGATTTTAGGACATAGGCCCCATTGTCTGGGGTGGTAGAAAATGTTCCAGTCTATACATGAACTCATAAATAGGAGCATGACCCACATTTGTCATGGACTATGAGAATGACGTTACTGAGTAGCAGAAGCACCTTCTCAACTGGGCATTATCTGGAGTGGGTACCTCTCCCTTTGTACGGGAGCTAAAGAATGTGCCTGTGTCCCAGGGATGCCACCTGCTTCAAAAAGGCAAGCATTAGGTTTGAAAATGCCAGGCTACTCCCCTGTTCCAGAATGCAGATGTGTAATTTTTCCCTGTGTTATCAGTGCTCTGCTGGAACATGAAGTCATAGGCTAAATTCATGTATCTGCTTATACTTACTGGTGATCCTGCCTTGGGAAAGATGCAGAGACTCAATGAACCCTTACTGTCTGTGACCTGTGACTAGAAAGAAATTCAGGTTTTCAACTACTAAGTACAGTTAGCAGCTGTAAAAACAGCTGTAGAAAATAATTTGTGTTGCTAAAGGTAAACATGTCACAAGGGAAATGAAAGCTGTTTATGAATATTCAATTTTTTTTTCATTTATCCTTACTGTATAAATATAATCTGGGCAAATTAACTCTTCCTGATTAACTAATTCAGTGTAATATTGGAAAGACAACTTAACATCTTTGCTTTGTTATTAATGCCACATTGCTACAAAGGGCAAAAAAGATGCAAGGTCTGTGCTAACAGTATATGGTTTGTACTTCAAACTGCTAAATTACCTTAGCAGGACTTGATCCTAAATACATCTGAGCTTTCAGTCTGATGTGGTAAATGAGACAAACTAATGCTGGCTTAGCAGTATTTTCAAGTGAAGGTGCAAGAGAATGGGATTTTATTCAAAGGAAATCAATTTTATCTGTAGCTTTTGTTACAAATCCCAGGCTAGTTCTGACTGAAACCTGGAGTGAGAAGGGAATCAGTTCCACTTTAGCTCACACATCTTTTATTCTCTCAAACCCTTTGCTGTATACTTCTTCCCTTGCTGGCATGTGCTTAAGTTTTGTACTCCTTTTTGCCAGCTGTTTGATTACTTTTTAACTTGTCTCATTTTTCTAATTCATTTTGTGCAGTAACAGATTTTTAAAGAAAATTTTTTTCCTTGGTGTGCTTCCTGACTGAAAATCTCTGGTAAGTATTCATTCATTCAAGAAATGTTATGCTAGTAATTTTCTCAATAAATATGTATTAGAGACTTAACATTACAAACACCAGTAGAATTGTGATAAATACTGGCTTCAGCAGAGAGAGAAACAGTGCCTGAAGAGCACTGCATGCTGCAAGCATGTTCAGATGCAGTCAGTCAGTGATAAATATCTGGTGATTTTTAGGTAGGAGAGCTGAGATTTCCTTACCTACCAGGTCTGTCACAAACGTGATGGCACAGGATTAGCTTCTGATCTTGGGGCACAGAATTAAGAAGCAAATCTTTTAAAATGGCAGCAGCAAACCAGAGGAGCTGGGAGCTGACACTGGTTTTAAAGCACTTTTGAAAATATTCTGCATCTTCTCCCAGTGGAAACAGTCTTCTGGATTTGATAGATATATGAGAAGCCAGAGGGGCTTCTTGTCATGCAGCTAGGCAAGCACGTTGGTGTCCACTTCATTGGCATCTGTGTGTATGACTGGGAAAAATAAATTAAAAAAGGACCTTGGAAGTGTTAAAGCAAATGAAAGGTCATCCACAAGTTAATTACTTGTAGTGCCTTACCTGTGTATTTGCACTGACACATGCTGCTCTGCTGCTCTCTGAACTAAGGGCTAGAAAAATAAACAGTTATGAGCGGGTAGATATGATTGAGGCATGGGGGGTCTCTGGCGATAAATAATCCCAGCCCCTGTGTTCAGATGCTGCAAGCAGCTTTGGCTAATGTTGCAACTTGCTTGCCAGATTCATTGTGTAATTCATCTCAGTTCAGCAGCTGAGACAGCAGTTAATAAACATTCTTATTGTCCGGACTCAAAACAAAGCTGAGGTCACACGGGGCTGGCACTGTTACCTAGGAGGGGATGCAGGCTGTGCTCTCCAGACTGCTGTTTTCTTGGCTGTTTTAATGAAATCTTATCCTGACAGGTTTCAAACTCCTTGGACTGAGAGCAACAAGATGACTGTCAGAGCAATAGGGATGTGTCATTTACATGTGCTTCTGCTCTTTGTGCCAGGAACACAGAGCCTTGTGCCGGGAGCTCAGGGCAATGTGCTATACCCGTAGCTCTGCTGGGCTTTACGTACAGAATACTGTTCCTACTGAAATCACTCCTGAAGCAGTTAGAGAAGGAAGAGAGAGGGAGGTGAAAACCGCGGCAATTTGTACCACTATGTAAACAATTTAGGTTTTCCTTTCCAACTGTGCAGCCCATGGGTGTGAGGAGAAATACAGCCACATCACTAAACCTTCTAGGCTAGCTTGTCTGAGCCAGTGCTCAGCGTAGACAGGGCACAGGGCAATAAGTGATAAACACCTCTCCTTAACTGCCACTCATTTACACCGTGTCAGAGTGGTATAAGTGGCCCTGTCTCTGCTGTCGTTGGCAGGGACGTAGGGATGTAAGTACTGGGCATCCTGCATGGTGGGCCTGGGCTTGATGGGCTGGCCTCAGAAGGTGCGCAAATGCTGCTGGCCAAGAGGACAGACCATGGCATGTCAGAGCTCTAACTGGGCAAGAGATACTCTCCCTGATCCTTTAAATTCAGTCATCCTGCAGCTGACTTAGGTCTTATTTCAGGAGTCACTCCCTATTCAGCAAGGGATTAAACATGGGCTTCAGTGGCTTTGCTGAACAGGGATAGAGCTCAGCTCAGGACCTTCCTTGTATTTATTAGCACGATAGTCAGAGGCCTGACTGTCATGAGCAGTGTTATGCCAGAACTGTGAGTGCCCACTGAATGGCCAGCCTGCTGCCTGTCACTCCTGCATTTTGTTGGGACCATCAGTGCAGCAGTCATGCAGAGTTCCTCTGCTTGCCCTCAGCCCCTGCCTGACCAGGTGTCCGGGGATGGCAGCATTTGCTTCCTCCCTACCTCTGCAAAAATCAGGGGTTTTTTTACTGCAAAAAGCAGTATCTTACCTGCCTCCCAGTTCTTAGTGATCAGAGGGTCTGTTGGAAACTTTTGGATTCAGCATTTACTACTAAGATCGCCTGTGGTTGAATTCAACTCCTGATCTGCTCATGAGCTCCCTGAAAATTCATCCTGGCTGGGGAAACATGCATCTAACATCTAGTTTTTCACTTCACCCCAATACAGACAGTTTTAGCCTGCTAAATTCCCTAGTTCACCTCCAAATGGAATCAACAGCTTCCATCTGTCTTAAGGACTTAAGGAAAAGCATAGATTAATTCCCAGAGACCTGTGCTGGAGTGATGTACTGGAGAGGCAGTTTCAGTGTTTGTCACACCTAAAAATGTAGTGACAGTGGACAGTTTTCTCTGCTCAGTTCCTTTCTTTTGCATGCAGCATTTGTTTCCACTTAGATCTAGAGAGACTTGGAAAGTGATATGATGAATTAGAAGACACTACTTAGGAGGAAATGAAAATAAATCTATGCAGCTCTCTGTTGCCTCCTCAAGCCTTTCTGTGACTAGTACTAAGCTGTTATTGTACAGGATTTTTGAGATGCCAGGGAAGGAAAAACAAAGGGATTTCTGTACAGCACGGAGTTTTCCACCCTGGGGTTTTGGATTCCTGTTTGTGGGGCTGACATGGAGCTATCCCGCTGCTGTCCACCAGCAGCCTGGAGCCCTTGCACATGGAGGGGGCTGGCTCTCACCTTGCAGGAGCTCCAGTCTGGCCTGTACCAAAACTCTTGTGGGCTCCCAGAAAAACAAAAGAGGATTCTTTCTTCATTTTGTGATGGAAATTAAGAACAGGCATAAATCTCAGGCTTCTTACCTCCATTCTCTGCTTTGGAAATCAAATGTCGTTGTTGAGTCCTGCAGCTTGGGAGCACAGTGGGGCTAGTCTGGACATGCCGTGCCACTGCTGAAGATCCAATAAAGCCTGCTACTATAGCTTTTTTCTGTGTGTCCTTCCAAAAATCTCCCCCTCTCTCCTTCTCTGTCCCTGTCTCTTTTTTCTTCTTTTTTTTTCCTTTTTTCTTCTTTTTTTTTTTTCCCCAACTGTACAGGAAATGTTTTGGAAGGGAGAGTCAAGAGACTTAAGTCTGGAATTTTTATGTACACCAGAAACTTAAATGTGTGGTTCAAGCTGATAAACTCACCACACCTCTTTCTGTTTTCTTTATAGACTTATTACAAATATCTGGCTTGGAACTTTGATTTATGGTGTGAAAAAAAGGAATATAGATGGTAGAGACATGAAAAGATAAATCTCTGGAGGAGACGTGAATGAGTTTGTTCAACTCTTAGATTGTTTCTTAAACAGAATAACAGAAAAGATCAGAACACTCATTTTTAAAATGTTTGTGTTTAAGGAAGCTGTTGAACATTAGTGATGCCACATATAAAATATCACCTCTATTGTTTTATGCCTGAGTTGAAATTGCCTATAGAGTGCAGCCCCAAGTTTCTCATAGCATCACAGTTTGTATTGCTCTCGACTGGAGGTTTTTGCAGAAAAAGCACCAGCAAGCACAGAGACCTCATGGGGTATTTTTAAACAAGAGCTGGCCAAAATTTCGCAATGGTGCATTTAGGAGCACTTTTTTGATTCATTTCAGATGGAATGTTTTGTGAAAATCTGTATATTGCCATGATATTTAATTGAGAAAATAAAAAAAATTAATTCTAATATATAAGAATTATTTAAAATTCTAATCAAAATGAGTCTCTGTGATTTCAGTTTTGACAGTGCCATAAACTCCAAAGCCCCTGTGGACATACAGGATGCCTTCCTGCCCAGCCAAAGACATGAGACTTCCACGAAAGTTTGACCTTTTAGGAACACCTTTTAGGAAAAAGAAAAAGACGTTTACTCTTGACTTACAAATTTTCAGTGGTGGAGAATTCTACAAGCTTTGGTAAGTTTTTCCAGTGATTAATTATCTTTACAGCCAAAGAGCTTGCACTTTATTTCTAAACTGAATTTGTGTGGCTTCAACTTCTCACTCTGTGGACTTATTATACCTTGGTCTCCTGTAGATTAAAATATCCAGCGTGTAGGCTCAACACAAGTGGATGCATCTATGGTCAAATCACCTCTGTTCTGTTTCGTTAATTTAAATAAGAACTACCACTGGTATCTTATCTGTCCATGAAAGACATATGTCCTTTATGGCTGTCCTTTGAATCTCTTTCAGTTGAGCAGGGTCGCTCCTTGATTGCAAGCACCAGAATGAATCCCACTGTTCTGGCAGCAATTTAACCCATGACACGTAAAGAAGAAACCTAACTTTCCTACTCAGTATATACTATGTGACCAAGAATTGCACAAGGCGTCCTACTGCAACAGGAGTTCAATCAGTACTTCATAAATACCTGAATACAGCTTAGTTTGAGTGACAGTGTGTTCATTTGGTCCACTTAATTGTCTGTTTTGAAACCTCAAAGATTTTGCATGTCAAGATGATATGGCACTGAAAATGCAAGAGGATCATTTTATGAAGTCAGCAGGTCTCTACTGTGTTCACATATAATCATATGATGTTCTAGGTCTGCTTTGAGGGTTATTTTGCATAGAGTGGAGCTCTTTGCCTTTGGAAAAGAGGATTTTAGGAAGTAAAGATTCATATAATACACAGACTCAAGCTAACATTATGAAAAAATGGGTGCTCTTAGTCTGTGTGTTTCAGCATCTAATTGCCCAAATAAACAAATTAAGATTTACTTTCCACTGGGAAGCTAGAAGGTCTTGGATGTGGAACTTACTTGTAGGTTTAGTCTGTCCTCATGTCTCTGGTAAGTGAGGGTTACTGGCCTTTAATGGTTACTGAGTGTCCCATGTGAAAGGAGCTATTGAGTCTTATAACCACAAGTAGCCACACCACGGTACTGCCACCATGGCTGTTCTTAGCAGGCATTTTTCCAAGGACGAAGTAAGTGTTCCAGGGCCAAAATGACTGTAGAGACAGACCTACCCATTCAGCCCCATCAGGATGTCTCTCAGAAAAAGAAATGACGCACCTCATCAGGAACAGGTGGGGAATTTACGCTGCTCCTACCCGAGTTGTCATTTCCCTGTGGCTAAATAACATATTTGCTCCCCGCTCTTTCAAGAACACTAAATTAACTTTTAAAAAAAAATCAGGTCTGTATCCAAATGTAAACAGATTATCTCTGGGCCCTAACAAATGAGATTGCAGCAAAGAATTATGTAATTCTCAAATTTGACCTCCCGTCAATGCAAACCTTCAAGAGCAGCCTCGTCTTTATGGGGATCTACTCCAAGCTTTAAAGCATCTATGGCTCTGGTTTTGTCATGAGCACATAGTAAATGTGTCTAAACATAGCTACTGCGAATGTCTGGAAGTTACCAGCTAAGGCAGAAGCAGCAAATTGAATACAGCACCAGCAGGCATAATGAATGTGCCTTGATTTTAATGTTATGTGGAAGATTTAATATTCAAGTGACTACATTACTATTGATTGCATTGCTTATTCTAAAAATGAAAAAGATAAAGAATGACTAAAATTACTGTGTTAATTCAACTCAAATGAAGGGATTAAAAGTAGAGGGAAAAATGAAAACAAAGCATTACCAAATCCTTTTACTCACTTTTTTTGGTAAACAAGATCTTTCTGTTCAACTAAAAAGAAATATTGATAATTATAATGTATTATGTGCCAAGCGAGTATTTTCCATTGCAACAATTATTTTCACTTAGCACGTTAATGTTGACAGAAAAAGACCAAAGTCACCCTTGTGACTTTACCAGCATGTCATAACAAAATGAAGGCTTAACCTGTTTCTGAAGGATTGACTTTCAAGCAGGAAACTGGGCTATTTTGGAAACTTAGCTAATGACACTGTTATTTTTTCTCCTGAGTGATAAGGTTGATGGATGCATACCATTTGTATTTTGCTTAATCCTTTTTCTCCCATGCTCAGGACTATCACTTACGCCATAGTGTTGATCAATCAATGTATATTAGTATCTAGCTCTACTACAAATGCTCTTGCTCTGTTGTTTACAGCTGTAAATTTATTTTGACAGAATTATCTGACACATGGTATCCTTTTTCTCCTTTGGAGAACTGTAAAGAATAAAATTTTCAGAGGGGCCTTGGTTTCCAACTCTTAGTGAAATCCTAGGGGTACCAAGTGCCCGCGTGCTCCAGTAGTCCTGGACAACACAGCCAAAGGCTTGTAGGATCTTCCTTATGCTCCAGAATAATGTCACAGTACAGCTAATGGGATAGATGAAGTTTCTATAAAAGTGGAGATGTAAAGAGCAATAAATATACAGATTTATGAGATTTAGAAAGGGTGCTAATAACAGTAGCTACCACAGGTGTTCAAACATTCCATTTTTTTTCCCTAAGGTGAATGTTTTCAAACTAGCTCACCAAAATAAACTCTTTCAGTGAGCACACCGTAAAGGATATATTTGGATTACAGAGCTCTGCAGTATCAGTGCTTAGCTTCCTTATGGAATTTAAAATACATTTTAACTAGTGGTGAAGAATTTCCAGTTGAAGAGATGCTCAATAAAAACATGATTTTACCATCACCCGACACTTCTGCAAGGTCATGAGGGCAGATAAACAACTTCCTGCAGCTGTGGCTACATCTGGCACACGACTGAGGCAGAGAGCGTGCTTCACAAAGATAAACATATCAGGTTGTATCTCCATAGTCTCCTACACTTCTGGATAAAGCTTGGGGAACTGAACTTGGCCCTGCAGTGCCAGCGGTAATTAATATTTGAAACTGCTTTGCCACTAATTAAGCAAAACAGCCCTGCAGTGAGTGTAACCCCCCCACTCCAATAATGTGTGGTGATTGTGGGTAGCTTGGGGCCATTGTGCTGCCTGAAACCCCAGTGGTTTTTGTCACCTGGACACTGTAGCTTCAGGGGCAGAGAGCTGAAAGAGAAGAAATGACCTGTGGATCTGTGCAGGGTCTGTGGGTGGATGATGTGTGAGAGCCAGATAGCAGATCTGCTCCCAGAATTGTCACATAAGCAGTTTTTGGGCTGGGGAATGAGTTCTTCATGGTCTTAGATTAGGGGATGCCTCTGTGTTCCTAAGACACATTTTATTAGCCATTTTTATAGGACAGTATCTCTATAGATCGCTTAAATTCAGCAGGGTCAGTTGATGAGTATTTCTGACATATTGTGACACAGGTGGTTTGCTTTTTCCTTAAAGGCTATCATGGTGCTTTCGGGTGTAGGGTGGGGTAGTTTTTGGTTGTTGTCTGAGCAAACTGAAATCAATAAATTATTTTCGACTGATCCCAGGTTGAAACTTTTGGGCATATTCAATGACACAAGCTGAGATAGCTTTAACCTGAATGGTAGTAGCAAAAAGGAATTAATTAAATTTTGCATGGCTTTTGTATTTGGATAGTGGAATAATGTTGCACAGCTGGAGTGGATTTCCCGTGTAACTCCTTAGGCAAATTCTATGTGGATGCCTCTGCATGCTTCTGGTGGGAAATCCAGTCCTGAAAAGGTGCCTTCCTCTCTCCCTGGACTATCCCAGGAAACAAGTTGTCCACAGAGGGCAGTCCAGACCCTCCTCTGAGGCTGGAGAGGAGTAGACCATTGTCCTCTCTGCTGAGGTTGGGCACCTTGTGCGATAGGGAAGGGCATCTGAAAGGGAAGGGCAGGCAGTACCCAGCATTTTTGTTATCTTATATGTTATATTGCGTTTTGGTTATTGGTTAAAAGGGGATTACATTGGTATGGTCAGATGGTCACTTTGCCCATGACGGGGAGCTGCAACCCTGTGAGCATCTGAGAAGTACCCCAACAGATCTGTACAAGAGCTCCTCGGAGAGCCTGCATCCCAGGTAATGCCTGGACAAGTCTGTCCATAACACACCACAGAGGTGGCCCTTGGTGGATGTAACACCAGGGAGGTGCTGGGCAGACACAGAGCTCTTGAGGCAGCCTCTTGCCACCCTCTGATCCAAGGACCGCTCGGCCAGCAGCTGGCAATGGAAGGATCACATATACATTGAACCAGCCAGATCCCTATCACAAGGAGTTTTACCCTCAAAGAGGAAAAGCAGAATTCCTCCTCTGCCCTTAGCACGGCAGTTTGCACCAAGGAATAGTGGTTTGGTGTCATAGCTGATTCCTTATTTATGTGTTGGGAGACACTGCCTCATTGCTTGCTTATGTGTTAGGAGATTGCTGGCCTTGTTGCCTGTAGATGTTTATGATATATTCCATGAGGAAACTAAAGTTGCTAGGACTTTGGCCCCGAGTTTATCCTATCTGGAACAGCAGAGTGTTCTGTTTGAATTTCATTCAGTTTAGCAAATAAAGAAACAAAATGAATGAGTTATAAAGCATCTGTTTTCTTCACAAAAGCCCAAATTCTGTAACAAGCCGTGTCAGGTAAGTATTTGTCCACAATTCAACACATCACAGGGTGAACTGCAGGAGCTGACAATATACAAACCATTTGATGTTGTGTTTCTACTCTGCTTCCTGGCAGACACCTCTCAGAGATGACAAGGGAGTATCATTTTTACATGACGGTGTTTCTACCAAACTGCTGATAGAGCCCTTCACAAGATCACAGAAGGGTCCATATCATCTGATTAGCATTTAGAGAAGCTGGTCATCTGGGAGGGAACCGCAGGAGACCACAGACTGCACCCTCAAGGGCTGAGAGAGGAAAGACTCAATCAGTGGTTGATAAGACTTAGCAATGATAAATCACAAACAAAACTCCAGGCTTAGGAATTCACAGCACAATCTGTCATGAATTTCCTTCCCTTCCCTCCCTCCCTCCCTCCTCAATATCTGATGAGAATTTGACTTTTAGAATGATCCCTGGCAGTACAAGAAAGCAAATCAGTGAGAATTGCTGAGATATTCCTGGCTTTGGTTAGTTTTCTTAGTGTTCTATTTTATTTTACTTTTTTATATATATGTTTCTTTGTGTGTATGTATGTCTCTGTGTATATTTATGCAATATTGTAATGTTAAAATGCAAAAATCCCATGTGAAAAACACTTGGTACCAGATCATAAACACTTTTAAAGAGGGACATTTGAGATCTCTCTAGGAGTCCCAGTTCCCCACTGAAGCGGACTGCAAAACCCTTTAAAAATTACTTTGGAATTGACTTCAAACAAAAAGACCTTTTCTACAGGAGGTACTTCTGCTGGGAAGAGTGCTCTCTGCATCAGGTTTTGCAGCAGTTCTGAGAGGCTGTCACACCTAACCCTGCTAGCTGCACACAGATCCAGTGTGTAGGCATGGAGGTGTAGGCCAGTGCGTGGGCTGGAGATCATCCTGCCCCGCGGTGGCTGTGGAGGACAAGGAGCACTGTGGAGTCCGGGTCATGGGACAACATGTTTAACTGAACTCTTGGCACTCTGCTGTTTGGAATGGCAGTGCTGCTGTAGGTCTGCTCAGGACACTTCTGCTTCAGCCACTCTTCCCCTTGCTAACCATTTCATTGATGGAAAGATGCAAAGATCTTTAGGTCTCCCTTTGCCTAAGAATGGTATAAATAGGACTTGACAGAGTATTTATTCCTCCTGATTATAGCACTTATGGTCTCACATGTACATTCTCTTTCTCACTTCCAGGGTGCAGTGAGCAGGGTAGAAGCAGGCCCTTGTTTTGTCTGTGTCTCTGGGCACAGGAGCCTCTCTGTAGACTGTGGATCCCCTCCCCAGCACCTTTTCCATGCTGCACCTCACATAAAGGTTGGAAGCAAATGAGTGCTATTAGGTGTCTTTCATATAAACCAGTTTCCTCCCTCTCTTCAGAGAGATGCGGGATGAGCAAAGCCTGCACGAACAATGTCCCTCCCAGCTGCACATCTCTGACAGGAGCACATGTAGGTGCAGAAGTGGGGACGAATAATCCATGTCTATCCAGTTAAGAAGCTAAAAGGAAGAAAAGTACTGTTAGAAGGGACTGTGGAGGGGGAAAAAATGGACTTGAGGGGGAATGGTTGCAAAAAAAAATCCAGAACTGCAAAAAAAAGAAAAAAAAGCAGCAGACAGGAAGAAAACAATTCTCTTGGAGAAAAATCCATTGTGCTAATCATTTGAAGATTGCACATTCACTGCTGCCTAGTTTGAGGGATGGATGGTAAGAACTGCATGGAGCCTCTTGCAGAACTGCATTTTTAAAAAACATTAAAATGTTGGCCAGTGGACTTGTGATGAAATCTGTGGGTTTTAACCCAAACCTGCGATCCTGGGATATTTTGGGACACTGTTGAGCTGCTTTACTGTGGTAGCTGATGGGATGAACTGAAAAAAAGCATAAATGTCCTTTCCAAACTATTTCCAGAGGGGAACACTGAGGATTTTTTTTTTTTTTTTACCCTATCAAAAATCATTGTATGACTGCCATAGTCTGCTTTTTACATCTGTAACAATTTCTGCTCCATAAGAGCAGTAGGATTCCTCCAAGGGATGCCCAAGTATGCAGAGATGCTGTCACTAGCCTGATGCTGGTGCTAACAGTGCGCGCTGCTTAGTCTTATTAGACAATAACATATACCCTGGGGTGTCTTCAGGCTTTTGATTAAGCTCCCTGGGATTCCAGCTTTGTAGATGGGCCATTGTAAATGCAGAGGCAGAAGAAAGATGCGATCGCCTCTGCTCCAAGGGTGGTACAACCACCTCTCCCGGCAGGAAGTGTTCAGATGCCCTTGATGACAATGGGCAAACAGACAGTGTTTTTGTTTATTTTCTCATAAAGTGCTGATGAACAAATGAGGCAGAGGCATTAAGAAACTCATGCTGTGAGAAGAGATTTGAGTTTATCAGCTGCTTCTTGGCAGGCTAAATCTTACATAGAGTGAGAGTATAAAGTAATCCCTTCCTGAGGTGTGAGAATCTAGAGTTTTATGTCATAAATAAGAGGGGGGGAGTGCTTTCCTGAGAGATTTGCTCTTTTCTGAAGTTGAGTTTGAATAACATCTTTATTTTCTCTGATTTTCTTTGATGTAACACAATCGTGAGACACATCACAACTAGCTAGTCTATAGTTGATGGGCAGGAGAGGATGAGAGGAAGCACCTATGGATAAAGCACAGCCTGGATACTGAGGAAGATCTCCAACTAACAGGCTAAACTCTTCTATTAAATTTCATTCATGTGACAGTCTAAGCTTTCTGAGGAAAGGTTGTGTTCAAAACTCAGGCTGGTATCTGCTCTCCCTGAAGGCATCAGAAATGGATCAAAATATAGAATCACAGCATATTCTGAGTTGGAAGGGACCGCAAGGGTCATGGAGTCCAACTCAAATGAATGGCCCATGGGGGGATCATACAGAGTCATGCCTAGCAAAAATAGGCAGTAGTGACCCTGAGCGATCACGTAATTCACGTGCCGATCTCCGACCTGCCAAGTGGTTGGGGCTGAAGATATCAAACCTCATAGGTAGCACACACAAGTCTCATTTTTCCTGGTACCCGTACCCAGGACATCTTTATATATTTCAGCAGAGAACTCACAGTACATGGCAGATTTGGAAAACATCCTGGAAATTATTTTGTGAAGCAAAGTGGGGTTTTCCTTCCAAAGCATCTATCGGCCAGTGGCAGTGCCCTCATGATCTCTTGTAAAAAGGTGATGCCATATGGCAGGAAGCCATTTATCTGGCTTCATTGCTGTAGGGAGTGAAAATTGACAGGACAATGCTATCTGCAGAGCTCATGGAGCTGGGTCAAATCCTGCTTACCTTGCTTATGTAAATAGTTCCCTGCATCTCAATAGCTCCGTGTTGTTACAAACTGTCCTGATTTGCGCTTTGCAAACTGAGAGCAGAAATTGCTTCCAAACCTTCCAAATGGAGCTTTTCCCTCAAACAAAAAAAAAAAAAAAAGCTTTGTCCTGCCCAACCAAGTCGTCCACATGATTGCAGAAAGTAGTAGTGTTTAACAGGGAGTTTTCTTTTGAAGTTTGGTTGTGTAAGACAGGAGGAAAACCTTCCCTCCCAAGCATAATCCTGTAGTGTAAAATCAGCTTTATATTTATTTATTTTGACATTCAAACCACTCTTTTTAATCCATATGTATAAGCTCTTAGGGATTTAGGTCTTCATCTCTTGGTGATTTGCCTAGTATTTGTCACAGTCCCCTACACAAGGGAAGTATTTTTAAGAAATTCCACAGTTTAGGCTTTGCTATTCCTTTATAATTGTTGGAAAGAGAAGGCTGGCGTGGGCAACAGATGTTTAAACAAAATGTTCAGGGGTGGTTTTACAGACTACACAACGCAGAACTCAAACCTCTTGAATTGTTGCCAAGTCTTCCTCTCGGATTCACCTGAAATATTTTAGAGCTGCTGCAGGTCAGGTCTGAACTTCGCCATGCTGCACCTGCCTTTGCAAATAGAAGATCTACATGGTGAAGAAGCACCAAAAATGATAAAGAAGGGTACAATGGTTAGGAAATTATCCTTGAGCACAGGCTCTGCATGTGCAGTAGCCTTCCCTGCAGCAGTCCTCCTGTGCAGCAGTGGCCAATCCCCTGGGACTGCAGTTTGTAAATGACAGGGCACGCTGTGACTTGATGGGAACACTAGCCCCAGCACTCAGGATTGTGGTGCTCAGCACCCCAGCTTTCACCACTGCACTTCCACCAGTTCCCACAGCTGGAAACCGACTTCCACAGCTGGAAGTGTCTGGATGGACCCCAGTCCTGGCAGTGCCATGATACCTGCGTCTCACCCACGAGGGGTCTGCAATCGCTTTCTTTCATTGCCTGATACTGCTGGAGCCCAATTCCTTAATTCTCCCTTGCACCAGACAACCCTGACTGGGAAGAGTGAGAGGACTCCATAGTCTTGGACTCAGGAACAGAGATGTGAGCTAAAAGTTGATTTTTGAAATGTTTTGCTTAGTTGTTTAAGTATGCAAGCATTTCTTCTGAGTAAAATGCAAAATATTATCATAAGATGGAGAAATTCATATGTGCTCATCTGGAATTAAAGGCAATCTTGATTTGTTAATTTTGGCATTTGTAAGCCTGTGTGAAGCTGGAAGAAGAGCGATTCCTGCAGATCTGTGTATTGGCCTGGCAGAAGACTAAAGAAATCAAAATAGCATAAAACCTGGGATAGGAATTAGTCTGCGTAAACCCCACACTGATCCTACTTTCTTGAACTGGCTAATCTCTCTACTGGTGCCAGAAATTATAAGCATAGTATTAGCAGCCCACACCCGCACTTCTAGGCAATTATCAAATTGCTAGAGATCTCCCCCAAAATAGAGTCCATGTCTGCCCCAGTCTGAAGGAGCCCATCTACATGCACTCAGCTGGGATAAGCATCCATCCACCCACTTGCTGAGCAGCCATGGCAAACGCAGCCTGCAGCAGCCCTTCAAGGCTGGATGTCCTTCCTCCAGGCAGGGGTATCCCCTGGGTAATTCTTCCCCTCTTAGGGGCACCCAGGAGAGGCATGTACACCAAACCTGGCCTGGGCAGACCACCCTTTGGGCAGGCACGCTCTCCCCATGCGGGTGAGAAGTCCAATTCACGGGATGGGATCTGCTTCTGCGGGTTTTCAGAGACACCTTCTTCCTGCCAGGGCCTTTGTAGTGAATTTAAAAGCTTACTTTCAGAGGACTAACTCATCCTTTTCTTCTTCTTATGTACAATTGAAGTGACTATCCACATTTGGGGAACTTTACCAGCATGTAGGTAAGTTAGGCACCTAAACTGGGCAATCAGTAAGCTAAAACATGAAATGACTCTGTCTTTTCCACCAGGTGAAGATGTTCCACGTAGAGTCCCTTGATCTCTGTGGGTGTCCCCTTTCTCTTGGGCTTCCATTCTCATCCCTGACAGACAGCATGGCTTTGATGGAGCACTAGAAACAGGCCCAAGCAACTACACCTCTCCATCTCCTACGTACCTATATGAAGAAAGGCAGCACAAGTTTGTTCATCACATTGATTTGCATGAATGAGGCTCAGGATTTCTTTTTTTGGAGGTCAGTTTGTTATTAACATACATTTCCATGTATCCATAAATCCAAATCTGTCTAAATGCAATAGATAGGCACAGCTGAGTCAAGCCTTCAACATATTAAGCTGTGTCCCCTCTTCTGTGGTTTTAATTGGTTGCTGTAAATATTTGGAAAGCTTTGGCTCCTGAGTTCCCCAGCTCTCTAACTGCTTGTTCTATAAAAAACCATCTGAAATAGAAATACAGAATGGTAATAATTGAGGGAGCCCACTCCTACTGCTAGTATTCTGGCTTAATTAAGTTTCTCTGTGGAAAGATTTATCATGGCTTGTTTTTCTAGAAAAAATGCTCTGAATAATGAAGGAAAAATGTATTCAAAGGGATGAAATTTCTAAATTATAATTTATGTCATTTTCATTGCGCTTTGTAACTCTTTGAAAAAAGTTCCATTGTTTGGTGTTATCAGGAATTTCAGTGGGAACTCCCTAGAGAAAGGTGCAGTTGGCTCACTAAAAGGCTTTTCATTTAAAACATTACTGTAGATGGGCCCGCACATGAGATAAGAAGGAGGGGGTGGTAAAGAGGAAACAATAAAATATGCCAAAATGTTCTGAAATTATGGTGCTGAGTTGATATTATTTTTTTCATTTCCCTTTTTTTTCCCTCCTGCATTGTCATATGAAGAATATGACTTCATATTTTCATCAAATGGACAATACAAATTCAAAGCTCTGGGACGAAGGGGAAGTCTTTCTTCCAAACTTTTCAAAACCTGCGATCTGTCAGTAAAAGCAAATATGTTTGTAATAGAGTAATTAGTTGAAATTTTATTTACTGCAGAGACATGCATTTTGGTAATTCTTTCTTTCAGGTCCATATCCTGCAGAGCAACAAGAGCTTTCAGACTGGTAGCGGATGTTCATAATTTGAGGGAAAAACATGATATACGATTGATGATACCTCTCCCAACTCTGTGTTATGTTTTCAATCAGTCCCTCCTTTCTATCACTTTTAAAAAATGACCATTTAACCATAAGCAGCTCATCACTACTGCCCCCCAAAAAACAGAATAAAAACATTTCTGCATTTTCTGCTCCTTTTTCAGCTCTCAGTCTGACGTTGTAACCATACAGCCCAAGCCCAGTCCTTACAGGTAACTCCTATTTTAAGAGCTGATTTCTAATTTTAACCCATCCTATTTCTTCAAGATCCTGAATGTTTTTACACTTACTCTGCACAAATGAGAGGGCATCTCATGCCGCCCATCTTCAGTTTGATTTCGCTCAAATCTCAGTGTATCTGTGTGTTACAGAACTGAAGGAATAAAAAGTGCTCGTGTTATAAATTCCCTATTTAATGTACTCTTCATTGTATTCATAATTTGCACTGAATTTTTTTAATTCTTGCTTTCTGTTCAAGACACTCCCACTCTTCCCTCTTGCTGCCTGAAAGATTGAAGCTTATGTGAATTCATATTGAGGTCAATGTCACTTATACTGGTAACTCAAAGAAAAAAATCCTGTGGATTTTTCAGAATAATGGCAGGCTTTGCATAGTTTTGCAGAATAAAAAGATGCAAGAAAACTACTAGTTTTTGTATTTCTATGGTGAGAGGAGCATTTCAGGATTCTCCACCATACTTGCTCCCAGACTTCTAAAAGTAAAAACAATGCAGTTTTATTTGCTTCGTAGTACTGGCTATTATTGAAGTTACATATTATTACTTGCTGCAGATATCAGCCCTTTGAATTGATATTGCCTATGCTGGTGGTCTGCTTCAATAATAGTAATAATAATAATCATCATGATGATCATCATGATCATCATCATCATCTGCTTTCCAGTCTTAAAATGGGGAGGTTTGTTTGGAAAAATATCCCTTTTAACATAAAGAATTAAATTTAAGATGTATATTGGTCCCAAAAAAACATCTGAAATCTGCTCCCCGCCCCCCAATTACAAATCTTTTGAAAAGTAGCCGTGATCTGTAAATTTGATCTAGGTGTTATTGCCAAGATCTCAGAAGAGTCTTTTCCTGCTGAACTACTTCTGCTTCAGCTCTTACCATAGCCTACCTCCACTCAGCACGTGTTCCCTGACAGCAGCCAGCCAGGGTAGATTGCACCCAGTATACTGACTGTCAGTCCCCAAGTTTCAGGGAGTAAGACAGCAGCCAGAAGTGGAAAACCTCATTAAGGCCAAGATCATTTCCCCTTGTCCATGGACTCCATCTTTCAGAATAAGAAAAGGAATTTAACACTGACTTGATATCTCTCTACTCACAGGGATTGAGTAGTGCTTAGGGTGTCACCAGATCAGACACCAGGAAGTAACATTTGTTCATCCCGAGATCCTCTGGTAGAAAAGAGAATTTCATTCCTCGGCTTTGCATTAAGATCAGTGTACAGGTTATGCTATTTCTGATAAAGCAAGTCTTCCCTCCCCAGAAGTTGCTGTTCTTGGGGCTTTACTTTTTCTTATTGGTAGCACTGCTTCCTTCTTAAACTGAAGAAGATAAATGTAAATGGGAAGGTTGAAGATCGCTGGAACACAAAAATTGAAAAAGCATGCTTTTCTTTCTGAAATTGCCACTTTTGATCCATTTCTCAGGGTTTGTTTTTCCCAGCTGTATTTTGAAACAACCTTCTGGATCAGTGACAGCTTCCTTGGTGTTGCTCCCAAGAAAAGTCTAGGTACTTCTGTTGCAATTTCTCTGAGTTAAAGTCAGTAAGAGAGAGAGAAAATGTCGAATGGGAGGAAGAAAACTGGCATTCAACCAGCACACAGGCCTCACTCTGATAATGGTCAAATAGTAGGGATAAGTCAGAAAAACAGGAAGAGAAACAAATTCACTTTCATTAGGAGAACTGCAGGATTTCACCTGTAATACTATCTTCTTTCCTTGTGTTTGTGTAACTAACAGGCTCCATGTGAGCAAACAGCCCAGCTGATACCTCTTGTCGGGTGTTTGCAACAAGGCTCATTCCCCTAAGCACACATCTTACACGCTAATTGATTCCACCTTCCCAGAATGGCAGGATTTCACGACGCGAGCCCTCGGCGCGTGTCCACGGCATGCTGTGGGGACCCGCAAATAGCAGGGAGGAATTTTTAGAGTGCATCTAATGGCCTTTGCTTGCCATTAAGCTGATAAGTGTAAAAATCACTCTCCAGACAACTTGTGACACTTAATGGTTTTCACACGGTACTTTTGTAACTTAATCATTCCCACATCATCTCCCTGCAGACACAACCTGTGTGTCTGAGCTGCAAGGCAGAGCCTCTGCTCGATGGATCTCAGTGGCTGTATGTTAGCTGAAGAAGTTTGTGGTGCTAGAGGATAATGCTCTGCCCATATTTGTGTGCCTGCATACCAGGAAATATTTTGTAAAATGTTAAAAAATGAGGTCAATTGTGTGAATTGAGCAAATGTGATGTAGGACTACAGGAATGAGCAAATCTGCTGTTTGGGATAAAGATGCATCTCAAATGCCTTGATTTCATGGTGCTTTACTCATATTTTTTACCAGGATTAAGAGAGAGATCCCTCACATCCTTTTTCTGATTGAACTTAAGTGCCAGTACCCCAGCTCACCTTTACTGGAATCTGCTTTATGACTTAATTGCAGTAATGCTAAGACAAACTATCTCTGTCTCCATCTGGCAGCAAATACCATACTGAATATGGAGCATGGAGCTGGGTGTTCAACGGCCAGGACAGCTCTCTGTGGTGAGACTGCTGGGGATCCAAGTCATGTGGGTCCAAAGGAAAAGCTACTTTAGGGGTTGGTAGTACTGACTTTGGGATCTGTCCAGTTGCCTCTTAAAAATGTGGAAGAGAAGAGTAGATGGAGCACAAGGTCTGGACAGGGGTAACAGGATGACAGGAAAACAAAGAAAATGTATTGCCGTTTACTTAAAGTTTAATTCTCTAGCTTTATTCTAGCCCCTCTGCAGCTTTTCACTCAAGACATGGCATCACCTACGACACAGGTGGAGCAGTGCTGGCCATAGTTGCAGTGACTTTTCTCTGGAGGATGCCCCAGCAGCTCCAGTTCGGGCAAAGGGACTTGCCGGCATGGGGCCATGTCCTGAGGAGAAGGGGGAGACCTGAGGTGCCTGGGGAGTCAGCAGGGTGAGGAGCGAGTAGGGATGAGCAAGGAGCAAGCCCCCTGCCATGCTGGGCAGGCTGGGTGCTACTGGACTCCTTTCTTTCCTCTCCCTCTGCACAGGTAGGTGTCTCCTGAGAAAGACTTGGTTTTATCTTCTCTTGTCACACCTTTCTGCAGTAATATCTAAAGGTTTAACAGAAGAAAAAAACTAATTATACTGTCTTTGTTCTGAAAGAAACACCCTGTCTTCAGTCCTTTTTTGGATTACTTAAATGCCACACTGTGTGCCACTTCATGATTTTTTTTTTGCATTACTCATTCTCCCTGGACTATCAGTTGGTCATACCATAACCTATATGATTTTTTTGTCCTTTTTAAGTGATGGCTATATTCTAAAACTGTTCCTTTACATTTTGCTTGCCAGTACTTCTCTCTTAAGAGCCAGCTTCCAGATTTCTCACAGAATCCATCTAATACCGAATACTGCTTCCCTGGTTATTAACTCAGAAAATGTGGCCAAGTCTCAGCTGTAAGTGATACTGCTATTGGCAGTGCACTGCTCAAGGTGGTGAACTCGGTAGGGGGATTCTCTTTCTGCTATTTGTTTGTACAGTACCTAGCTGAAGGAGGATTTAATCCCTGCTTGGACCCTTTATGCACTATCACATACTAGAAGCAGTGGTTCAATTGCTTACTCAGCCTGAACTTGTCCTTATCTGTGCAAATTGTCAGGCATGGCTGAGTGTTACTAACTACACCCATTAAGTGTGTATTTAATTAGCATCTGGACTTTCTGACAAAACTGCGGCAATGCCAAGGTCAACTACTTTTCCATCCAGCAGTGTGTACCTCTCTGGGCACAAAGCATGGGGCTGGGTGTTCACCTGACAGCTGTAGGCACATCATCCGTGGTTGCCAGTGTCCCCTGCACCATGTACAGCTGTGTGCCCACCAGATGTTTGCTTCTGAAACCTTGAGCTTTAGGAAACAAATCGAAACCACATTTGTGTGAACTGTGCCACTGGTCCATCAACAGCCTTCAATGAGTCTCTACTACATGAGGATTTTTCTTTCCTCAGCAATTAATGATCAACTGGTTTTCACAACACTTTTCCTTCATAAAGCATTGTTTTTATATTTGTGAACTGGTAGACTAGGGATCTGCTCTGCTTACAGAAGAGATTATTTTCTTTGCAGCTAGTAATGACTGTTTATTTTGTCATAACAATGGAGATAAGATTCTGTGATCCTGTTCAGCTGTACCATGATCCACATCTTCTTGGAAAGGAAACAGCTAGTTCTTTTCTACAAATCTCCAAAAACTGTAAGCAGCCTGAGGGTCAAACTTGTGTTGTAATATATGAAAAACAGAGTGTTATGCTAGTGCAAATAAAAATAACTCCAAAATAGTGATAGAGCACTGGTTCAATTATAAAATTGTGTTAAAGATGACGTTTAACTTCTCAGTGAAGTCACTTTGAAGTGGATGTGACCTCATCTTTTACATCACTTCCACTGTAAGATTGTTTGAGTTTCTAAATGAGGCTACTTATGACCCATCTAAATACAGCATGTGATTGGTTTTGCCTCCAAATTTCATGTTTGGCCATCTTTCTCTATGCTTGACAGATTTTGAAGGGTTTTGAAAGTCTGAAATAAGTATGTCTAAAGATTACATTCATTCTGCTGTGTCTTTTGTTGCACAAGCAAATATAGTTTTTATTATTCAACACAGCACTGATAAATATTTTACAACAAATACAACGAAAATCCATCTAAAAACTATAACCAAAAAAACTAGAATGAAAATCAGAAATTAAAACCAAACTAATTTCAGTTTAGCAAAAAACTGGTTTTGGTTTTGGTTTGGGTTTTTTTCTGGAATAACACATCCTAAAGCTCTCTTCTGTTTAAGAGAGGAAGATGTTATGGAAGTTAATGTGTGTGCTCTTGGCCATTAAATTATTACTAAAATATTACTAAAATTAATAAAATGTTACTACTGGAAACTGTAAATTAAATTCTCTAGAAGTATTTGACTGGATCAAAAGAAAGAACAGTAAATAGGAACAGAAACATGAGTATGTGCTGAATTAACTTTTTTTTTCAATTATATAAATTATGGCTCTATGCTGCTGACAATGTTAAATTTCCCATTTGAGACCTTTGGAATTGATACATTCTTGAGGAGTTAAAGCCTCTTAGTATTCACACAGCACCAAATGGTTTATTTGTATTTAAACCAGTCCTTCTTTGCTAGACTATGTTTGACCTCAGCTTTTCACTATGTGGATAACCAGGCACTTGAATGTCATCCAGAAAGGCCGTGTAATTTCTGTCCTCAAAGATATTAAAAACTGGACTAGACAAGGCCCTGAGAACCTGATCTAATTTTTATGTTAGGTCTAATCCAGGAGCTGCTTTGAGCATGGAACTAGATGATCCCCAGAGATCCTTTCTAACTTAAATTATTCAATGGTTTTGTGCTTCTATGGGTGAGTTTTAACTCTTATGACAGAATATTGAAAGTAATTCAACAACTGTGCTGTCAAGCAAGGTAAATTTTTTTTCTGAGGAAGGAAGGGACTTCTTCCTAAGTTTTGTGATCATTGCAGCTAATTATTCTTTTCTTGTCTTCCTTCTGCCTTTGGAATGACTTTCAAGGGGGGGATATGTTTTGTAGTTGTCCACTACTGGACGGACACTCAAGGGATCTGGAAATACACTCAGCTGTACACAAAAGGAAAATAATCTAAATATAGAGTCTTCCATAGTTAAGCTCTTCCTGCTGGACTTAAATTAATTTTGTTTTAAAAAGAGAAGGATCCTGTACACTTCCCATCATCAGATCCAAGCATAAGTGCAGTTTACATAAAATGCAAAAGAACAGAAATCCCAAAGGAGATTGGAGCAGTTTCTTGAGAAAACATTGCCAGTTTCTAATCCAAAGTGAGTATCACACAGATTAAACTGTATTGTTAAGCAGCCAACACCACTTAAGAGCACCCTTCCTGGTTGCCAATGTAAGCACCTGAGTAGAAGAAAATAGGCACTTCTGAATATGGATTTGACATCAAACTGCATATTGCAAGCTGCAAGATGCTGGCAGGCAAACACCTCTTCATAGAGCCTCATGATCTAGCAGCCAGCATGGAGATGAGGGAGGAAGATGATGGGTTGCAGTTGCAGGTACCAGGGGAAACAAAATCTCTCCTTACTTTTTAACTCTCCTCTGTTTTGGGAGGGGTTGGGGTTTTTTCGTTTGTTTTTGTTTGTTTGTTTGGGTTTTTGTGTTTTTCATCATACAGCACTATCTGAAACTCAATGCTTCCCTGTGCTGAGATGTGGAGTCTGGCACAGCCTCAGCTACTGCAGTGGGCTCAGTGGCCCTCACGGGATACTCCCCCATCTCTGGGCTCTGGCACCAAGTGGTCACAAAACAAAAATACGGTGTTCTTTTGGTCTCTACAGTAAGTATTGAACCAGTTAGTTATGGCTGTAAATTGTTCCCCAAAGAAAAATGGCATAAAGCCTTCATTTCAGAATGTAACTGGCCAGACTTCAAGCACATGGATATTTCCCCAAAGCAAGGCATGAGATAAGGTATATTTAAAGGTAATTTCCCTGTTCAATGGGAAATATTGTCCCTATAGAAAATGCTTAGGGAGCATGAGGAAGTTACACACACACACACACACACACAAAAAAAAAAAAAAAAAAAAAAAAACATGTGAAAAAATTCCACTCCTTGTTG
>VZTI01005041.1:148804-171110 GCA_013397865.1 Struthidea cinerea | reverse complement strand
TTTTTTTTTGCTTGGCATGAGTGACACAAGTCTGTAATTTTATGTAGATGTCATGCAGATCACATTTTTAGCAGCCAAAGAGTTTAACAGTTTTCAGCTGCTGTTGTTGCACTTATCTACTGAAATGTTCCTGGACATGTGCAATTATTAGAACCCTAATTTAGGTTCAGCTTACAGAATGTCCTAGTGCAGATTATATCTTCAAAGTTGATACAGTATGCCCCATCTTTTACCTAAATCACTCATTATCTCAGTGAAGGCCATGTCTGTTACAGAGCAGCACTTACATGAAAAACTCTTACTATCTAAGCACATTTCACTAGGTAAATTCCATATCTCCCTCCAAAGTCAGCCAGATAAAGCAGGCTACTGCATATTCAGGACACAGCCTACAGGAAAAGCCATGTACCCATACGGGTTTCTGCTTTATTAAAAATGTCTCATTCTTACCCAACTTTTTCAGATTCCCATCTGTCCTAGTGATTTCTTTTTAGCTACATTGATACCTCCCCAGCTTTCTATCTTATGCTTTGTTTCTCTTTTCCTAATTTCCAGAAGATGTAATTTCTTTCCCTTCCTAGGTGAACAGCAATACTAACATTATAAACCAGTCAAACATACCAGATGGGTACTGGCAAATGACTGAATTATTTGTGCCCCGTATTATGTTGAACCAGGCAGCTATTATGCTTATCAACTCAATTAATTAAAATTATTCCTTTTTGCCCACGTTCCTTTCCTGTGATCTAACCTGATAAATACATTGGCTACACTGAAAATACCCCTTGAGAAGCACCTTGCTTTCCTCTTCCAAACACCAGTGCAGGGCTGAGCTGCTTTCAAAACTCAAGGATCCTCCAGGCAGTCACATAGGTTTGCTGGTTGCTATTGTTTTGGCATTTTAATTCTTGTGAGCTGCACCATAATCTTGCCCAAAGAAGTTTGCTTAAATCCCCCTTGCTGCTTCAGAGGCTATGAATTAAAAAATGAAACCAGTTCATGCAGGTTATAGACAGAAAACTTGGACAGTTACGAATCAGAACCAAAGGCTTTCTTCAGAGGTGTTTTCTTTAACTTACAAGTAGAAATTCGGGAACTTGTGCTATCGACGAGGAAGCCCAGGAACAATGGCTCTTTCCTGTAAGTATCAGCAAAGTGACAACTGAACAGGCACTCAATAGGCAGACAGTAAGCAAGACTATAGCCAATGGGCATGCACTGGAGTTAGGATGGCTGCTGAGAAAGATGGTGAAATTAGACCCTCTTCATTAACATTTCTTGCCATATTACAAGAAGGGAAAAGTGACTAATAAGCCAACAACAAACAGTAACTGCCGGTAAAGTGTGTCAAGGTTATTTGGTAATAAAATATACCTCCATACTGTCCAAGGCTCTTGTGCAGCTGTATCACACCTGCATTTCAAATTATGTTCAGGAAAAACAACTGTTGCCTTCTGCAGGAGTCATGGGGACTGCTGGAGAAAAGGCTTTTCTGGCTCACCCAGACCCTTCCTTGGCCATCAGTTCACCTCCTCATGTCATCCTCTCAGCCATACCCTCATCCCAGGCTTCAGGGACCCAGTGATGGTCCCCCTGCCAGAGATGACCTGCACCATGAGTGCGAAAACACCAGTTGCTTTCACCAGTAAAATGAGTACCAGTTTCTCTAGGACTGCAAGCAGAGGATATAATCCTGTTAAATGCCTAATGGGCCCCAGCTGACTCTTGAGGGCCCCTGCAGGCAGGAGCAGATATGGGCTGTTACCGTGGGACAGACAGCAGCATCCTGTCTGTAGTGCATAAAGCAAGTCTGAAGGCCACAGGAGCTTCTCAGTGAGGATCCAGCTGTCACAAGAAGGGAAGGACCTATGGACTGTGGTGTGACTGTTGTTTCTCAAGGGCAACGTGAGGTGAATTTGGGCAAACCTGTGCTTGTGCGCTGCTGGAGAGGATATTAGAAGGATGTGTGTTAGAGAAAGAGCCTAATTAGAATAAATACAGTTACATCAGTCAAGATCAATTGAATAAAATACATTCTGGTACCACAAAGGATGGGTAGTTAAAATAAGAAAACCCAAATTTATTTCAGCCCTCTGAGTCTTGCCTTCTCATTATGACTTTTCTCAGTTTGTGATGATTTTAGTGATGATTAAATCTTTCCTCACATTCTGAGGGTCTCCTTCTGGCACAGCCCATGATTCTGCTTATAGTCCTGTTGCACACCTGGTTTGGGCATTGCTCTGACATTCCCAGTATGACAGGAAGCAGCTTTTGTTTAGAAATAAAATTACATTAAATAATTGGAAAGATTTGTTGAACTTGGCCCATTATTTACTAGAGAAATGACTGGTAAACAGACTTATTTGTCATAAATTTTTAGCTGTGTAATTTCTGCACATGAGTTTTGGCTGCAGACCATTTGCAAATAGTTTCCAATCAATATTGGATATTTGAGATTATTTGCTTTAGGCTACATGAGAAATTTCTGCACTCTTAGCTAAATGAATATAACTGCTAGAATCAGGTTTCTTTTAGAAATTCTTGTGTGCATAAAAGGCATATTTACTTTCTGCAGACTCTTGAGTGTATAAAAGGATTCTGAAGATTCTTTGTAGTGTATGTTTGATCCTGCCAGGGGCTTTGTACACTGTGACTGCTCCAGAAAAAACACTTATACCTGTGCTTAACTTTAAGGACAAGGTTAGTTCCCCAGAAGTCAAGTCAAAGTTAATTTGAGCACGTGTAAGAGAAAAAGCAGTAAAGTTGTTTTAAGATTATATGATCAAGAAAAAATGGGTGTCCCTTCTTGGTCCTTAAAATGATGCCACAGTGCTGGTCTTTCTCCTGACCTAGCCCCGTGCTTGTGGCACCTCTACCCCTGCTCAGCCAACCCCTGCCCCACTCTTCCGCTCAGCAGTAAAACCCCAGTGGCTCTGGGGGGGCTGTGCTCCGTGATCCCTGACGTTTCTTCACCTTCTCCATCACTCCTAATACACTGCACCCCCCTCCACCCCCAGTCAGTATGGGACAAGCATCCTTCTGGCTGGGTCCAAGCAGAATGGTTCTGAGATGTTTGAGACACAACTTCATTCTTATACCAAGTTAAAGGAAAGGGCACACCGTGGTGATAAAAGCCCTCTATCTGTAAAAACCTTTTCCAGGGATTTTTCTTCTGTTGGTGCAGGATCATGCCACACAGCAGCTATTTCTTCATAGAATGAAATACAACTTTCTTTTCTGGAGCTGGTAGAAAAAATTACCAGAGTAACAACCTGTTCTGAAGGGGGCTGTGGTTTGTCTTAAGATCAACGGCATTATGAAAAGCCTGAGGTCCAAGGCACATAAAGGACAAGGGTTATTAATGCCAAGTATTTACAAAACCTCAGTGAGAGCTTCTGCAACTCTAGAATGAACAAGCCGTACCTTCCATAAATGCTCCTTGCTTTACAAAAGTCCTGTGGCATCACAAACACTGCCTTTGCTTCTGCTCTCTGCATTATAACTCAGCTGGGACCAAGGATAACACTTGTCAACACTGTCACCTCATGATATGTTTCTCATTAATGTTCGAGAATTGTTGGGAGAATTTCATAAAGGCCATCCCATAAACAGCTTCGTACTCCGCCTTCCACTTGTCAGTTCTTCTAACTGAGGTGCCCACTGGCTAAGTTCTTCTCTCATACCTCGATGGCCGAGTCAGTTGGTATAAATGGAGATGGTTTCAGTGACTTTGAATAAATAGCACCAGTTTATACCAGCTCCAGCTTTAGCCCATGACACTTCTCTTCCTCCAGTATAAGTAAAAATTTGTTCCTTTCTAAAACTAATTACCTCATGAAGGCACCTGTCTTGATTTTTTTGTGATAGACACAAAATCTGATGGGAGCATGCTGTGCTCTGGAGCCCCGTACAGCAATACCCAGGCTAGGTGTGACCAACCCGGGAATGAGCATGCCTCGAGTCCCACTAGAAGCCCTCCCCAGTGGCACTGCATGCAGACCTGCTCATCTGGAGGTAATATGGAGCATTTTGCATCTTACTTCCATCTTACAGCCGCAGGATGCTGAGTCCTCCCTAACTGCCACTGTGGCTCTTAATTCCAGAGCTCTAGGCTAAACACTTGCACAATTTTCCAGCAACTGAAATTTCTACTCCTGGGCAAAACTCATTGCTCCAGTGATTCATCCTCCAGCTGTTCTGTGTGGGAATGATGGTCACTCATGGTGATGCCACTTGCTCATGGATCTGCTCTCCGTTACAGCAGCATCGATGGCCACAAATCCTGCTATGATTACTGGTGTAGTAAGAGACCATGTTGGCCCATTTTGTCTAAGTCTGGGCGACCAGAAGTCCTGTGTTGGTGTAGATAGTCCTGATGTACAGGAACTTTCCCAACCCTTCAACAAAAGGCTTTGCACTCCTATCTTGTCTTCATGATTCACAGAGATGCAGGATTTTCCTGGTCTCTGACTTTTGAGCTGAAGCCTTGGGACCTCATCATTCATCATGCTGCCACAGGGAGGTAGGGAATGGGGCCTGCCCTGCTCCTGCCTGGTGCGGTGGGGTGGAACAGCTCAGCAGGAGCACAGCTTTGTCCGGGAGAGATGCCCATTTCCTGTTTGTCCCCTTTTCAAAAGAAACCTAATCCAACACCAAATAAAAAACCTCTTGCTAAAACCTTTAGACTTAGGACTGACTTGAAACTGTAGCAAAACTTAATCGTCCCCTTCTAAATGTGTTCACCTGGTTGATGACAGAAAATGCTAATGTTGCAATAAAGACTGCCCGTGCCTTTTCTCTGTAAGCAGAGGGCTTCAGACCTCAAACTTTAAGAGTGTGAGAGCCTATCCCCTGCTACAGAAGCTATTTCTATTAATAAATACGTAAAATTAAGGGAGAGCTCAGTGTCCCATCATTCCACCTCAGCATGCAATAACAGTTGTGGGTAAGCCCCATGTGAGAAATAAGTCCTCACAGCTGCTATCCTGTTAACTTCAGCTATTTTGTTATTTTGGCTAAGTTGTCAAAACGTTCATTTCCTGATGTCTGGGAAACCGGCTGAGCAGCATATACAGCACTGGGCTCTGCTGCTTGCTCCTGAGATAGAGGGAGGCTGGGTACGAGACGCTGGCCTTCGGCAAACGGTAATGCAAAGAAAGGACTGCTCTTAGTTCCTCAGCAGCAATTTTATCTTATCTGCACACATTGCTCTTTCCAAATCAAGACCAGCCTTTTCATTATTATAAACACCAGAGAGTGGGAAAGTATTCCCTGAGGCAAGAAGCAGCACTTGAAGTAAAGCACTGTAGTGGAAACTGCAGCACGCAGCAAAATTACTCACTCCTTAAGACAGAATCCTGCTCTCACTGCAAAAGTTGCTTTGCTCCGAATGACACACAGCCTAGGCTCCGCTCTCTGAGTCCAGTGAGACCATAATAAAGGACAACATGTTGAGCCACAGCTTTAAATCGTGCAAGGCTTGATCTCACAAGGTGCTGCAGCTGAGTCCAAGCTGCAGTTCCATAGTGCATGTCAACATAGTGCATGACAGCCTCACAACACTCTTCCTGTTTGTGAAAGCCATGGGAGATACATATATGTTTAAAACTGAGGACACATGCTGGCACCTCTTTAGGAATAGCAAGGCCAGACCTTGCAAGACTGAACTAAAACAAGCCATAAGCAACTGCACCTTTTTGCGGTCAAATCACAACTGTTGTTACAGGTGATATCCAAATTAAATTACCTTCTTTAGCAAAGAAAGTTGCATATTGAAAAATGGGGTTTTTTCAATGAACCTTTTTAAATTTTATTACTTCTCCCACCTCTTCTTCTGAGCTGTGATGCTGTCGCTTTTATTAATTATGAACATTCTCTTTGTTATTACTCTTACTGCGGATCTGCTTGTTGCTCACTGCTGTACATCTTGCAGTGCTGGTGTATCATTTCACCCCACGTTCTCTCCAGCAAAGTGACTGAGCCTGCCTGTAACTGGAAGATGGTGTTTGTGAGAGCGTGGTCAAAGTGCACCGCACAGCACAGGATGACAGCCTCAAAGTCAGCTCTGCAGCTGTTGTGCTTCTTTGAAAAAGGCCTCAGTCAGCTCTTACAAATTTGCTGATGTTATTTCATTTCCATCAAACAGGCCAGAGCCCCAGAGCTGTCTCTTTCTCCATCTGCTCTTGTCTTCCCTGCACACCTCCCTGAGAGCTTGCTGGAAAGGTTTCCTCTCCATTTGAAAGCCTGCTGGCATTCTGAACAAGGTCACTGCGGTGAGGTGCTCACAAGTGGTCAAAACTCGACACAGTCTTGAAATGTGATTGTATCAGATCAGGACTTTGCTTTTTAGTAGGTATGAGCTTTTTTTAATCAACAGCTTCCAAAAGGGAGAACGAAAAGCAAAATTTGTATGAAGGCAAGGTTGGTGAAAACCGTTGGCAGAGCAATCCTCCAGACTCTGTGCCCTCAGGAAGGAACAGGAGAGTACAAAGAGGGAATCATGAATGCGATTCAGTCTGCAAAGGCAAGTGACACTGCTGCTTATGCCAGTTCTGAGGATGACTTTTTGGAAAACAGGAAGCTTTGCAAGGAACATGATCCACTAGACTCAGTTGAGGCAGCAGCATTCTGGTGCAATTTCATGATATACCAAATCAGACCTGACTGCTCACTGCCAACAAGGAGTTGATGCATGCTTCCCAGCTTTTATCGTAAGTTCCCTGTTCTCTAGTAATTGCATGATAATGGGTTGTGTTGGTCTGTTGATCTGAGCTGCTGGAAAGCTGTTTCTTGGAATTTGGTCTGTTTCTGCCGGATGAACTCAACTGACCAAATCACTGTAACTGTATGATTATGTTGATAAAGAGAAGTGACAACTTATGCCTGCTGGTGTAGCATGGGATCCCTTCCAGTGCTGCCTGGATCATGCTGGAAAAGGTGAAATATTCAGCTTCATTTTCAGATGCCGTTTCTGAGACACCACCTGGCCAGCAGTAATCAGATTAGCCCTAAAACCAGTACTTTGTTGAGGGTGGGAAAGATCTGTGTTTCCTCTAGGACTGTGGCAGTAAAGCTGGCCCTAAGAAAGCCGCAGGGATGTCTGGGACCATCTTTCTCAGAAGTAGTTTCAGCTCAGCCCACATATGTAGCACAACATCAGGGTCTGAACCTGCTGTGCTAATGGGTAATGTAGGTTCAATTTTCTGTCTCTGGTTGAGAAGAATTCTAGTAGTAAAACACAAGTCCTGAACCAAAGTTTTCCACTAATATCAGTACATGTGTGTCATAGTGAATGATTCATGCTCAAGATTTTGAAAGCTGACCATCCAGCAGATTTGGCTATTGCTAAAACTGTGTGGTTAAAAATCTGTTTAGCTGCCAGAAGAGTTAACTTCCTACTCGTGCAGTTTCATTTACCATGGCAGGGAGCACAGTGGCACTCACCACATAAAAGGAAGATGAGGGGTCAAGCCATGGCATCAAGAGCACACTTCTGAGTGAACGCAGAGGTCTTGTGCCCATGTTGGCAGTGACTGATTGCTGAGTATTTTTTGTTAGCAAATGGTAAGCATGACTTGGTAAGAAAGTTGAAGGGGGAGCTCCAAAGCCACTTCTGTGTTCAGTGATGCTCCATCATCACCTTCCTTTAGAGGTGTCTGGATGTAAGTACCACAGAACTGGCTAAGTATTACACGACCAGCTAAGTCCATGTTGTGGAACACCTCAGAAGCAGGATACATACCCAGAGAGATGTGATGGATTTAGGTGTCCAGGTCCCTATCTCTTCAGTCTTCTTCTTTCCTAAAGGATATTGCCCTTACTGAACCATTGCATCTTATAATCTTTTCACAAAATAGGCACTCATTCTGTGATTTTGCTGGATTGTAAACCCCATGGATTCACAGAGGTCAATGAGATGTCCTACAGCAAAAGCAACAGCTTCTGAGAAATGGGTGACTGAAATCACCACGAGTTTTTCCAGCTCATAAATCAGACCTTTATTCAAAGAAAAACCACAAGTTCTGTTTTCTTAACCATTTACATTTCTTTCAAAACAAGAAACTATGCATAAAATTTGGGGTCTGTGGACTTATTTCCTCCAGGTAAAGTTACTGATTCTTGTAGAAAAGGAATTAGATGTTTAGATTCACACAGCTTCCTCTACTGTTTAGTTGTTTGGGGTTTTTTTTCTCTCAGAGAGAGTACTTGGGCAGTAAAAAAAATGAAGGAAGAAATACCTTCAAAATGTGTGAAAAAACACCAAAGATGGCACGTTTTCTGCCCAGACTGGGCACTAGGAACGTATCAGGACCATTGAAATTAAATGCCTTATCCCTTACTAATTAATTGCTCTCTGATGACTAGAAATGGAATAGACTGGCAACTCTTACTTAAAAACCAGCTGAGGGAAAACTATATGAGCCTTCTGGTATTTTTCTTTTTTTGCCTTTTTTTTACTTGGATTTGATAAGTACAGAAATTTCACCATATATTATGTTTTCAATTTCCCCTTACTTAATCTTTAGTCTTAAAAGCACAGTGTGCTTTAGATGACAATGGAAAAATGTATAGTAAGCTTCATTGGGCTGGGATATAGAACAGCCCCTGCTTTAAATGCATTATAGGAAGTGGGATGGGCACACAAAATAAGTGCTCTGCTTCCTGACAGTTTATTTTCCATCATTTCGTTTTATCTAGGTCTGGGTGTGCTTGCCACTTTCACTGGAAATCCATATTTGGCTCTGAGTTATAAGAAAAGATTCAAGCAGTAAAAATCAGATGGAAATGTCCCCCATAATGAAGGGGGCTATTAGAGCCTTTTGCTACAAGATTCCTTTTATGTGTGAAATATTTATTAGTCCTTGCCTGTTCATTATTTGAAGGGATATCTGAACTAGTGCATCCTTAGGGAATCATGAAGGGAGCAGAGAGAATGTTTACAATGAAAATGGTGCTTAATCTCCATGAATGACAGGGAAAGATTAAGCAAATGACAGATAAACCATCTTATCATTCAGAAGTATACATGCTGAACGCGTTGTAAAATAAATACACTGCTAGTCTTTAAATCCTTTGTGCATCAAAGGACCAGAAGCACAAAAAGGACTTATTCACCGCAAACAGGATTTACATGGACTCTCCATCCAAAGATTTAAAAGTACTTCCATTGATCAACCACTCCAATCCAGCACCTGAGCTGGTCTGGAGGTCCCTGTTGGACCTGGAAATTGTATCTGCTTGTGCTGCCTCCATAGCCAGAGCGATGCTGGCTGCAGCAGCTCCCTCTCCTCCACTGTGATTCAGAAACTAGGCAGAGTGGCCTCTGTTCCTACGCTGACTTCACTGGGCTACAATATGACTACAGGGCCTTTGTTTCAGGAAAGCCCACCATGGTAGCCCATGTGTTATACAACACAGTAGTCAACTTTCATAGCCAAGAAAGGGTGGCTTGGGTTTTATGCCCTTTCTGGTTAGTGGTAACTCAAAACTGTAGCTGCTAACACTGGATTAAGACTGTCAGGCTCTAACAAAACCTAAGAAAAACCTAAATATTTACAGACTGTGACCTCTGGACTGACAGTGGTCATCTTGAGAAGTATTCCATAGAAGGAAAAATTTCTGTGCCTGTAAAACTTTTATCAGTTAGGTGAGAGCTCTTGAGTTACTTTTCTCACTTACATGTTCAGAACAATTATCTCATCAGATACTGTGTTATTTTCCCACTATAACATCCTCTCTCACAACTAGAGCATTTCTCTACCACTGAACTTACCAAACCCATACACTTCCAGCCTTCATGGAAGTTCATTTTGCACAGCCTTTCCTGGCGTCTGACATCAAACGGAAGTTCTTCCTTATCCGGCCCACCACAAGTCCTCCAGGGTATAAAGGCTGCATTTCCAGAGTGCTGTATGGCTGTTACCGAAGTTGATCTAAAGATAAGGGGCAGTTTCATTCACCTCTGGAAGAGGACAATGTACAGACCCTTCAGTGTGATGGATAAAGTGTGGAGAGCCTGATTTGCTGTTGTGTCATCTCCCAGAGTAAATCTCTTCTAGGTTAAGGCTGTCCCCAAATATCACCTCCAAAATTTGACACAAGTTTTTCCCTGTATCAGAAGTTCATTGTCTGTCACTGTGTGATGATGTTCACTTGGAAGAAAATGATGTCTCTCTTCCTAATGCATAAAAAGCCCCACCACAGTCACAGTAGAGGATTATATCTTTCTCTAATACAGTTTTAAAAGTAATGACTTCAGGTAGATAATTGGTAAAATCCAGCCATTAAGAATGAAATCTAACCTGTTCATACTGAGGAAATCTAGATTAACTTTACTGGTGGAAACAGCCTTACCATTTATTCAAACCAATTGTAGCTGAATTCCAAAGATGCGTTCCTGCCCCAAGTATATAACTTTTGCAATTGTGGGTTTTTTATAAAACCAACAGATTTCTATAGGCTGTGCAAACACTTCCTGATGAATGAAAGTCGGTGTTCTTCTTTGTGTAGGTTCTTTCTCACACGGAACACTGTCCGTTGTTTTTAAGAAAATAGATCTGACATCAGCTCATGGGCAAAATTATTGTTTACTCACTGGTGGAAGTTCTGGTCCTGTGTGAGGACTCTACACTGCAATCAGAAGATCATATTTTAGATGAAGAACTACTTGGCATTTCTTCTTTCATCATACTGAGCTGAAGTCATTATCAGCTTCAGAGAAATTAAGAGTTGCTGAATTTGAGTTACGGTCAAAATAAAGCTGAATAATTCTATCAGAAATGTTGGGGATTTTTTCCTCTGTCTTGGGCACTCTCAGGGCGAGTTATTTTTAAGTGGCATTTTAGAGACCTTACATTAACCAGTGAAGGATGTTCATGCAGGGTTTTCCAGTCTGCATCAGTGCACGGGAGGTCAGAACTGGACTTCATTTGGAAACACTGTGGTTTCTTTTTGGAAGGCACTGGCTTTTCACTTTTCTACGTTATGCGATAAATAAATCCAAGGCACTTTGGCATTTGGCACCAGCAGTACATTTGAACATAGTAACACTTTAACACATTGGGCTTTGTTGTAGCCCTTATCAGCATGCTGTGGGCTTGCATGGCTTTCCAAAGTCACCATGCAGCCAGAGAGTGTTGTGCTACTCCTAGGCCTGCTTCATCCTCTGGGAGAACACAACACTGGGGACTCATGTGGGAGGACCTGCTTCCACTGCTCAGTCTCTGTCCTTCAATGATACAGCCTGATAACTGCAAGTGGGCAGTAATTTCATTTGCTGTAGCACCAGAACAGCAGCCATCTCGGGAGCTGGATAATAAAAGGTAAGAAAAAGTCCATGCTGAACTCTAATTGGACTGAGGTGACTTTTTTCTTCCATGCCTGACCATATGGAGACAGACATGTTTCTCCTCCTGGCTCTGCCTTTTTAGGCTTGTTTTTTCTCCATTAAGTTACCTCCTTGATGATGTCTCCTTCTCACCCTCCAGATGTGGCTACTCTCTTGTTTCCTCAGAAAAAACAGCATCTCACAAGGAGAGATTCTTATCCTGGGAAAATTACCAGAGAAAAAATGGGGGCGGGGTGCAGAAATGGGATTGGGAATATAGGAGAAAGCGCAAAGGACCTTTTATTCCCCGTCACTCATAGCAGCGTCTCCCTTGGAAGAAGAAGACAGACATATTTGGAGAAACAGAACTCAGCTTTTTCGCTGCAACCCCTGTATGCCATTTTGCAAAGGCCAAGGCCCCCATCCCCACGAGGCATTCATCATCCTGCCCAAAGAGGCAACCAGCCTGATGCTACATGGTCTTTGGTTCCTTTTTTACTACTCAGCTATCCCTGCTGCACCCTGCAATGGAAACACTGGTTTCTTTTCATTCACAAGGGCAGTTTGAACCCAATACATTCCCATCACACAGCTATCCTAAGGGCTGATGAAAATAATGAACCCTGGCCACGGGAAGGTACAGGATGTGGTTGTGCTAGCAGAGCCGGCGTGCAGGTGGCAAGCGCTCGCAGCAGAGGAGCCAAGGGTCAGGAAACATGTGGAGCTAGAGGGGCGGAAGAGAAAGTAGGGAGCCCGGACCTAGTTTTCCTGATGACATGCACATCCAAGAGGAAGGCTGGAGGCTACAGAAAGTGACTTTCGCTGACTGCACCGGGCGAGTGTGGTAAAGCTGCCCACTTATGTGTGTTCTCCTGGCCAGCTGGGGCCACGCTTTGTAGGCCAAATTGATTAAGGAAGGGAAGCAGTATTTAAAGTCCTTTAAGAACTTTTAATCAGGACCTGTCTTTTCCTTTTTTTTTTCCTACTAGCTAGAAACCACATACCTGTATTTTCCCACTTGCTTCCTTTAATAACTGGATAACGTTATTATATACCAGTAAGTGTGTTATTCTCTTAGCATGTTTTGACATCCATGCCTTGGATTTGCCCGAAATATTTTTGCACCAGTTCAATCAAAATATTTTCACAGGTACACACACACACACACACAAAATATCTAGTGACTGAAATGATAGCAAGAAGATAGCAAATTCACAGTTAAACTGTCTGAATACAGTAAATGACATTATAAATGAGGCAGAGGGAAAGGAATGAAGAGACAGAGGCTTATTCTACATAGTGACTGTTCATGCATCTGTAGATATTAGATAGATTTGTTCTTCACTGACCCCTGTTGCTATATTTTTTGAGTTTAAAAAATTGTGATTTTTAAGAATTTAGAAATGGTCATTTTATGCTTAGATTCTCACCCCTTATAAATCAAATATTCCTGTATTTCTAAGTCTGAAATAAAATAAGTCTTCTTGGCAGATATCACTGACCCTGATCTCAAGGTCTTCCTTCCTTGAACTGCTCAGTTACCTTTTTCTTGGCACATTACAGTCTGCAGATGTCAAAGAATAAGGAGTTGTGTGCTGTGTGGTGCCAACACTTTGGTGTTGGCATAGTATTTCCTGCAATAAAGGTCTAATTTCAGGCTGATGGAGAATTCCTGCTGACTCACATCCTGTGGCATTTTATGGACAAAAGTCGAAAACAAGATAATCTGAGGTCCATGTCAATTCCATAAGGTTTTCACCCTTTTCACCCAAATGGTTGCTTTCACCATTCATTTCTAATGGTGATAGCTGTGGCTTCAGGAAAAAGTCCTTCCTACCAATCTAAGCCTGGAGATTTGGCATCCCTATCTACATCTGCACCTGTGTAGTTTGCACCATGTCCTTCTTGGACTCACAATTCCCATCTCACCTTGTTTCTGTTGCCTGGCATTTCACTGCTGGTCTCAGCTGAAAATGCTGCCACTGAATTATGACCTCTGCAGAGAAAGCAATGCCCCAGAGCACAGTCTGGCAGCCTCCACCACATAGCCTCCTGTAGATCAGTTTTCCCAGTCTGTGGTGTTCTGTATCCAGGGCTCGCCTGGAAAATGTGATGCTGACTATGAAAAGGAGCAGAGCTGGGCTCTTTCCCTGACTGTTCCCTCAGCTGCAGGATGGTTCTCTAGTAAACCCTCCAGCCCCTCCCAAGGTTCTGTGCTTTCCTTATTGCTTCCTTGGCATTGTTAGCCTTAATCAGCTCCTTCTGAGTATGGGTAGGCCGAAGAAAAGTGTTCTCATTGCTTGCTATGAATGTTACAAGGAAGGGTCACCTTGGTGACTCCCACAACTGAAAGGGTGGGAATGGTAATGTATTACAAGAACTGAATCAGCAATTCAGTGAAATGAAATTATTTCAAAATGCTTATCAGCTATGTTGACTGTGTAGTTAATAAATGTTATAGTAGTAGAATTCCAGAAATATTCCTGACATCTCACAAAGTACAAATAGATATGTGCATAAATATAAATGTATATATTATGGCCCCCATATATATGAGTATACAGTTTGTATTTTTAGAATAATCTCAACACAGTGCTAAGGTTGCTATTACATATGATCCTAAAATCCTCCTGAATAATGCGCAGGCTCTGAGCCCTTCATCTGGTATTAACTGTCTGGCTCTAACTTCAGCCAGGTTCAAGCTTCTAGTAAATATTCCTCATCTCTGCCAGTAGAATTTGTACTTCAATAATGAAGCATTGCATCCCAGTGGGCTCCCTTTGCTGCCCGTGGTTTTCAAAGGTCAGACTACATGTCCTAATATTTCCTTTTGTTCTTGATGATTATACTATGAATTTTGTGCATGGCTTGTTTGGGCGTCCCCCTCCAGAAAACAATGTGGAATGTATTTTTTAACCTTTGGTTGGTGACAACCTTTGGTGAGACAAACCCAGTGAAGAATACAGTCAGTGCCTGGTCACTTCGTTTCCTTTCCTGTTGATGCTTTTCTTCTGGTCCCACATTGCCACACATCAGCTACCAAATGTTCAGAGGATTCATTTAGCTACAGCCACAGCAGAAAACAATGAGGAGGCAGTACAATATTTGCTATGATATTTCTTCTTGGATGAGAGATGTGAGAAAATAGTCAGGTGATTAAAAATAGTGTAATCAATCAGTCAGCTTGTTCATGAAGGCAAAATCCATAGAAAACAGATCTTTAGGTTAGGGTTTCTGGCTTTGGGATAAAGAATCTGATTTTGAGAATTGAGGTAGTCTGCTTCCCCAGACTGTTGAAACATAATTTGTACCTCTGTAAAGAGAGTACTTTGATCAGCAAAGAAGCTGTGATATTCTCCCTGTTCCTTTTCAAACCTGAATGATTTGTGTCCTGGAAGGGAAACCTGAACAGAAGTTGAACTTGCCCTTAGTGGAACAGTTCTTTTCTTTGGAAAAAATGATGACCATTTTCTCACTAAAATGGGTATGAAATAAATAAAATGGATATTTTGTAAACAAAATATTAACATCCAAATACAATTAGTTGTGATGAACTTTTACACTTTGTGAGAAAAGGCTTCTGAGACATGGGTGTTAAAAATCAACTCCTGTATTACAATGTTAAAGGGTTTAATCACATTTAAGATATCTGCTATGCAAGTAAATTTTGACCATAAAAACAAGACTTCCTCACTGCTGGGATAAAAATAGTTCTTCAGAGGGACTGTGAGAGCCAGGTGTGCTAGTACCCAAAAAGGTCTTCAGAAGAATGGTAGAGAGATGGAGATCCTTCCTATGTCTGTAGGAGCCCTTGCTGTGTCTTTTGTGTATCCCAAAGTTCTTTGTGTTCTTAAGTCCCTACATTGTATCCCATAATACAGTTCAGTTACTATTCTGTTATCCTGGCTGTGAAAACATTTGGGAAGAAAAAGAGTTACCTGGAAGGAACCAGTTTGGGAGTTTCCCCAAATGCAGTTTAAATGTACTGGCAAGCATTAGTTGGGAAAGAGAAGTCACATGCTTTGTGCCATTGGCCCTGATTTGGGAAAGTAGTATGATGTAATTTTTAACCATCACTATAAAATGCTGCTTGTACTTTGGCGACTGTTGACACATTTCAGAAGTCCCCACCAATTTTTGCCCTCAGGTATCTCCCAGTTCCTAGCTGGAAACAGGGTGATGTGAATAATGGTTTGGAGGTTGGGTGGTTTTGGATTATTTTCAATTTTGTTGCTGAGCATACAAAAAATGACAGGAAATCTAGTCACTTCAGGATACCTTCCAAGAAAAAGGTGTAAAAGAGTATCAACTCAGACTGGTCACATTAGTTCTTCTAGCTGAAAAGGAATGCTGAAATGTTGTTGTAGGCTGGATGAAATATTACACTTGACCCAATAAAGAAGTACCTAATTTTTGGGCTGTTTTATTAAAGAATGGGAAACCACAAATTGTATTCCTATTAATTATGAATACATGGGACTTGAATAAACCTGAGAAGACTCTCTAATACCAACGTCTATTGTAAATCAGAATTAAATTTCATCCCTTACAAATACCTGACAGACCTGATCATAAATACCTCAATTGATGTCAGTCCTAGACTCTCCAGACAACCTTATTCGGTGCTTAACTGCCCTGAAAATCAGAAAATGTTCCCCATTATCTGAGATAAATCTTCTGTCTAGAAAATCAGACTGATTATTTCCTCTTTTACCTTTGGTGACTATAAGGATAATTGATCAGGGACCTCCAGCCTGTCCCCACTGGAAGGTTGTTATCACTCCTGTCTGTCTGGTCTCCTCTTCTTCAAGATTGAACAGTCTCAAACCTGTCAGCCTTTCCTTGTAGGCTGAGTTTTCACAGTTTCTGACAGCCTGTTTCTCTCCTTTGAGTTTCCTCCAGTTTCAACTTTTAGTGCTGTCTTATGAAGTGCTGGCATTTTTTTCCAGTTGTTGTGACCTGTAAACTTTAGGCTGGTTCCCTAGGGAAATAGGACTTACCTAATCACATTTTATGTGTGAAATAAAATTTATGTCTGTCTGTTTACTTTTTCTATCTACTTGACTCACAATTTTTTAACTCTTCTGCCAGTTTCAAGCAAACGTGACAGTGGTTAAATATCTCTAAGATATTAGGTCCATATTTATTTCATTTAAGAAGTGGTAAGGTGTAGGAGAGACACCTCACCAGTGAAAGGCTGCAACATGATAAAATCCTCAGCAGACAGTGAGGCACCTCCATGGCAGAAAAGTGCTACAAACAACCCCAAACCCTTCAGATTGTTCCTTATGGAGTATGGGACACACAAACACCCTGGGATCTGGGGTGCATTGCTTCTACTCCAAATGCAGTGATGGCTTGTAAGAATATGTTGGATTGGCTGGCTCCCTGTTGGATACATTTACAATTTTTCTTTATTTCATAACATATATCTTTGGCAGACTCTTTCCCAAAGTTAGACTGCCACTACCATGGAAATTCAGCTGTGGGAGGCCTGGCTTTGTGTCACTAGAAAGCCTCAGACACCATGCCATAACAGGTGGCCATTTCAGTTTTCCTGATGGTGCTGTTCCACATCAAACAAACTCCTTCCATATTTGCAGGTGCAATGTCCAGAATCCAGGTCTTTGCTCCAGGACCTTTTTTGTGAGTAGTGTGATACTTGCTCTCTTGTTTTCCTTCAGTGAATATTAAGGGAATTCACATGAAAACACAGCCATTTGGACAAAGTGCCTAAGGATGCTGCTTTTTTGGGTATTCTTGTGAATGCAAATCTTTTCACAGGAGGGGATGCAGTGAAAGCATGCTGCACCTGGCAACTAATGGAAAAAAGGATTTTGTTTTTCTCTGGCAGCTTTGTCAACTTAGGCTTTGAGACTTTTTTAGAGACTTTTAACTTTGAGCCCCAAAAAGGAAAGAGAAAAGTCAAAGGAAAAAAAAGAATGAAAACAAACAACAAGGAAAAAACATCGCATGCCACTTCTGTGTAAGAATCTGTAGCTTGTCCCTGTCACCAGTTGCCCATCCATTAGCCAAACTGACCAGGGGCCCAGACACCCTCTGCTTCCTGCTCAGAAAGTGATGCTTCAGAGCTGCTTCCTGCTGCAAGCAACAGAGAAATTTCCATAGACTTCAGCCACGAAAACAACAAAGGCATTTTTACCTTCTCCACAAAGCCCTTGCCCCACAAAGAGTTTGGTGGCAAAAAGCAACTTGATAGGGTAAAAAAAGGAACAACTCCTTCAATGAAGGGTGTGTAGGACACAGTTGTCCTGGCATTAGTAGTTATGCAGAGTTTTAGGACATGATGGGGACAAGCAAATAGACAATGAAATAAATTGAGTTTTTCAAAGGTATGTCCCTAAAATTCCACATGCCTCCAACCATAATTACATGCCTAGGAGTGGAGAGACATATCCAAGGCACTTTAGACTACTCTGGGGCTTGACAGCAATGAACCTGCTCCTCCAGTTTTGTTACCAGCAGCACCCAGCCAAGCTAGAATAAAGCTGCTTTGGGGATGTCCATGCACACTGAACACACACCTCCTGTTTATAGATGGACAAAGCCAAATACAAAGCATGTATCCCTAGATTCCAGCAAAGGTGTCAACGTTTTTGGCATACTCTGAAAATAGAAGCATTCAAGCCTCTACCTTTAGGCAACTCTGTCTGAAAAGTAGTGGGTTTATACTGTCTCATTCCTACTTCCACATCTGTTCTCACCTGAGAGAGTTATTACTTCATTCCTAGCTGGAAGGTTAGATTTCGTCCTTTGCAATGCCCCTTGAAAACCAACATGTTTTGTGTGGTCTACACACGAAGTCCGTGTTGTGGTGAATGTATTTCTGATTTTCTGTGACATTCACATGAATGTCATCTCATTTCCTTGGAGCAGCATCTCAAATGTACTTCCATGTCTGCCTCATCAAAGTTTATCAGCATGCCTGATGAAAGCCACACTAGGGCCAAGGCTGCAGGCTGCTGCAGTGGTGCAGTCTGCAATGTAGACAGAGCTGAAGGGAGCACCCACTCCTGCATTAGATGCTGAGGTGCTTGCAGCTGTGGCTGTGGCGCAGCGGTGTGACCGGGAGGCAGTACAGCTGCCGGCTGCCTCATTCCAGATGTATTCTGCACGGGATGCTGACCACTTGCAAACTTGTTGAGTTACAGCAGCAGGAAAGCACATAATCGGTGTTGCCAGGGCCAGCCCTTATCTCCCCCCAGGTTGTTAGCTGAATAATTAAGCAAACAAAGGGCCGCTTGGCTGCTGCTGCTCTGTCCTCTGGTCAGACTCCTCGGCAGGGCTGCCCGGGAAGCCCTGACAGAGCCAGAGAGCCTGGGGGAGTCGTGACAGGTCGGGGAGGAGAGGGGAGGGGGCTTGTCCGGTTCCTCCGCTGCTTCTTTGTGTCTTGTTTTTAATGAGCTTTGGCGATCAGAGGGGCAGATGCACAAACAAAGGCTCGCCGGCCCTGTTTGGCCAAGGCAAGGCTTGGTGCCCCCTCCCATTGCACAGATCATTCCCAGGGACCGTCCATAGACACAGGGCTTCCCCTGCGTGCAGGCTGCAGCAGAAAGAGGCTGCAGGGAAGGAGGAAGATAAGCGCAGGGACTGGGAACACGCTAATTTCAGGATGGAAGCTGCTCTCCGAGGGGCTTTGGGAGTTGCTGTGTGAACTGGAAGTCAATCTGATGAAGCACAGAGTGATGCACAGGGTTTGACTGCATTCTGTCTGTCAGCTACCGGTTCTCCCACAAATCTCCAGGTCTGGTCTCATGCTGAGCTGAAATCTGCTCAGTGTGGCAGGACGGCTGAAATTTCATGGAGTTCCTTCTAGCCCCACGTTTCTTTGCTGTTATTGTCTGGCCAAGGCAGAGGCACTTTTTTGAAGTAAGACAGATTTAAAAAGTCTTGATGGATTTTCCTGTTATTCAAGGCAGGTGAGAATGCTGAGACAGAGGATAGAGTATCTTTGGAAGCCATTGCAGGCTGGATTTAGATCCCAGGAAGTTTTCCAGATTCACACTGTCTCTGTAGAGGGAGGAAATCCCATCCTGTACTCACTGAACTACATTAATATGTTTGGCTTCTCTCACTAGCTCCCTGTGGTTCACCACTGATAGACTCTGGAGCAATCTGGGCTATGCTAGATAACCTACAAACCTGAAGGATGACACAAAGGCTGTGCAGAGATCACAGCCTAAAAGGCTGGATGAGAAAGCTGCCATCCCTTAAATCACTGGGGTTTTGGCTTTTCAACCAGACATCTGTGTCCCGTAGCTATCACAGTAGCACTATATTTACATTAATCTTTCATTTGGATTTTAGGTGACTGTCTTTCTTCTGTGCTCTGGTTGATTCTTCTCTCAGAGGTTCATTTTCCAGTGAAAATCCACTTGCAAAAGTCCCACTGAAGCTCAAAAGAGAAAAATAAGTTTAGCAAAGTACATATGACATCATACATCATGTATTGGTAAAGTCACCTCACATCTTTTCCAGTTCTCACTTTCCCCTAACATCTACCATTTTCAGTGATGCTTGGCTCTAGTTTTTATTTGATCTTCCTAGAGGATTAATCTCACCAACACCACATAAGTAATCTGAATAAGATGAAAAGTCCTGCATCTGTAGAATGAGTCTTCAGAGTAAAGTTATTTTTGTGCTTAAATGTTTCCAGGGTTAGGGCTCCATTCAAAGAAGTTGCCTTCTTGTTCATTGGTACCACAAATGTCCCTGGTGCTACAGAGACGGCAATTCATACAGCGAAGCAGCAGTTCCTGCAGCATTATTCTAGTTACCAAGATTATACTGACAGACAGGCAAAGTGCGGAAGGATTGTGTCCCATTTAGGGAGCACAGTGTAAAAAGTGGGATCTCATTGGGATCACTCAGGGAGATAAAAACACTTTGTGCTTCTGAAATGTGCAGTTCCCTGTGGATGCACTACAGTCACAACGTGCAAGCTCCTTGCTGCCGGTTGCTCAGTTCAATGTGAGCACTGACCAGGTTTGTGTGTTTGAAGGGTCAGCCCCTCTCTTTACTTCCCTGCCTCAGGATGCTGCAGGGGAGAAGGAGGCAGGGGACATGGCAAATGCCAAAGGGCTTGTAGAGGGCTAGCATTCATCTATCTTGACTTAGATATGCTTAGGGCAAACAGCGGGTATTTGTTTCCATAAAGCTCAGGCACCACAATAATTTTCAACAACAAAAGCAGCCACCCCCCTCCAAACCCCTCATTTAATAGCAATGACTGTGCATTAAAACAGAGCCCAAGTGGTATTGCAGCAAGCTGTAGCTGCACATCATCTGACTAAATTCTAGAAAAGTTACTTGTTAAAATCAATATAGGGGCATATTTTCTACAGCTGCATTTTGGAAGCTCACACAGCAATGCAGAAAGCATTAAAGTGAGCTACCAGTGATTTTACGGTGTTCTATGGATGCTGTAACAATTTCACGTAAATAGTTTTTAACTTATTCCTATAATTTCATTTTCTTTGTTGACTACTTAAACTGCTTTTGAGGCAAACACTTCTTGCAGATCATCTAACCCTTACCATTTTTTTTCTCTTTGTAGTCAAGTCCAACAAAACCAGCATCACCACAAATAAAGTTACCAAAACTGGCTTTTTTAGCAGTAGGTGCCTTTGGTTTTCACTACGTATCTGTCACTAGCACAGAAACCTTAAATGCAGCCTAGTTTCAGCAAGGCCAGTAGTTGAACTCACTGCCAGAGTTCCCCAAATCACTCAGCAATACCAATGACCTGACCCGCAGTATGATGGAGGTGGGGGTATTAATGAGGGCTGCCAATATTCTGGTTTAAGAGCTCATAAGAATAGCAAGTACAGTTTTTATTTGCATGGTGCTGACTTCCTGCCACTTGAATCACATAAGTCTTACTTGACGTTTCATGGATTTTATTTGATATATAGGAAAACTTTGACTTCTCCCATTCCCTGTATCTTTCTGTGAGCAACAGGGGTGTAATTTCAAAGGAAATTACACTCTTTCCCCAGTACAGTAAAACAGCTGGAATTGCATTGCATGCAAAATAAAAACACTGCTTCATTAACTTAGTCATTTGTGAACAAGCTCCCATGCAGATTTGCAGGGAAAGAGGAAAAGGTAGCATGTAGAGGTACATATACATATATGCATGCATAGTTATGTACACAGATGTGTGTTTCTATGTGCCTGATTATCTACCTGTTGATCTACATACCTCTCTTTGCTGATCTATCTATCTCCCCCAGAAGCTTTATATTATGTGCATGGATAACACATTAATAAACCATGTGTTTATTTTTCCCAAAGGACTACCTCACAAACTTCTCTTGAACAGTCACTAGTTAACAGTTTTGATTAAAAGGTATAGTTCCGGTTGGGGGGTTCATTTTTGTAAAAAAAAATCTAACGTTTGGTGTGAGATGGCTACTGCCATGGGGAGCATCCCACAGAGAGTAGGATGCGAATGCTGATGGGTGGGAAGGGTGGCTCTGGCAGGCACTTGTTGGATCCCGGTGGCGGTGATGTGGCCAGTCAGGGTGGTTGGGTACATGCTACACGACTGGGGGACTCCACGGTGTGAACTCAGCACTCATGCTGCCAGACACTTAAAACCCGGGGGTACAGTCGCTGCCGGCAGGAACATGGCTGTGTCTCACTGGCAGTACCTCATATGGCAGGCCTTTGGGATCTTTCCTGTGGAGGGGATTTTAAGAAACTCCAAAAAAGCACGATGAAGCGCCAGAAGACGCTGAATTTTACTGCTGAGGCCCTTCTGCCACCGAGCAGGGAGGAGGGAGAGCTCCCAATGCTCATCCGAAGCGGAGCATCCAGGAGGGATGCGCCGGGGGCCCGCGGGGCCGGGACGGGGGGCGGGACCGTGCCGGTGTGGGCGGGGGCTCGGCCCCGGGCCCCTCCCCGGGCACAAGAGGGGCGGTGCCGCTCGCCGGGGTCCCGCATCCCGCCGGGCGC